>CAUHTR010004507.1:0-35631 GCA_959609185.1 Schmidtea polychroa | reverse complement strand
AGATTTGTTTAAATAATAATATTTTTAATATAAATTATATAAATTATTAATTATTATTTAATTTTAGAAATTAATTTAAATCAATTTTTCGTAATATATGAAAAATAAATTTCTAAAAATAGTCTAAGTAATTTATTTTTTAAATAAATTATGCAAAATAAATTATAAATTATACAAAATTGAATAAAATTTTGTTAGATTTATAAAATTAAAATTATTTTAAAATGAAAATGAAATGAAAACTAAATAAAATACTAATATTAAAGGGTGTTCAAGGTTTGAATGGGTTGGACAGGAAAGTACAATGATAATAAAGTTAAGGGAAATTGTATAATACAATATGAAAGGTTAAAAGTGAAAATTGTGAGAAAAGTAATAAAAAATTAAATTTTGAGTTTTGATATGAAAATGGGTTATGAATAGATGATATTATGTGGTACAGCATGGTATGAATGAATTAGTTGAAAATGTTTTGGAGGGTTCGTAAAACAATGGAACGTATAAAAAGGAAACCCGAGTGAGTAAACAACAACAAATGTCAACAACATGAATAATGATAGTCAAAGGTGGTAATGATTAGTTATCGGCAAGAACTCAAATAAAGAAAACCTATAAAAATGATGAAATTTGTTTATGGATTTTTTTTAAATTTAAATTTTTTTAAAAAGTAATTTTTTATGAAATTTTTAACCAATCATTTTTTAATTAATATTTATTTAATATTTTATCTACCCAATTAACTAAAGTTTTAAGTATAATTTAAATTAAAATGGACTTTTTCAACGAAACTACAACTATTATAAATCCTTCTCCAACTGTTCCGAAAATAGTAAAAATTATTCAGGCTAATAAAAATTCACAAAAGATTATAAAGATTATTCCATCAACGGTTCAAACAAACAATAATAATCCTAAAATAAATAATCGACCAATTAAAATAATTAAACGGCCGAATTTAGAAAATCAAAGTTGTGAAGCTCCTCCTAATAAAATGATGAAAATAAGCAAGTCTCCTGTTATCCGAAATCAACCTTCAAACAATATAAACTCTTCTCCAGCCATTACAAATAAAAATAATATCCAAAATAGAAATTCCATACCTTCATATCTACAAAAGGAATATGATTTCGTCCACGAAGAACTTGGTGAACTAAAATATAACGATGCTTATAGCGAATATAAGCCTGCAAGGTTGAAATATGGAAAAGAACATCCTTATAATGTTGTTGAATCAAGATCCTTGTCAACTGAGATTAGCCCTGGAATGAGTTATCAATTGAAAATGCCTCGTACAATTATTGATAAAGGTCTTTTGTCTAATGTTCAACTTGAAGCAGTAATTTATGCATGTCAAAAACACGAAGAAATCTTATCGAATGGATGCAGAGCTGGATTTTTAATTGGAGACGGTGCTGGTGTCGGTAAAGGTAGGACAGTAGCTGCAATCATTTATGAGAATTATCTGGCTGGGAGGAGAAAAGCTATCTGGATATCAGTTTCAAATGACTTGAAAGAGGATGCCAAAAGAGATTTAAACGATCTCATAGTAAAAAAGGATATGAAAATCAAAGTAAAATCATTAAATAAAATGAAATATTTAAAAATCAACTCAAAAGAAAACAAAAGGTTTAATGAAGGAGTATTGTTTGTGACATACTCTTCGTTGATAAGCACTTGCAAGAAAGTCGAAAAGAAGTATCTAAAGAGCCGATATGAACAAATAATGAAATGGTGTGGTAAAGATTTTGACGGAGTTATAATTTTCGATGAATGTCACAAAGCAAAAAATCTTCATCAAGGAAGTAAAACAAAAACCGGAAATCTGGTAAAGAAATTGCAGGATCAATTAAAACAAGCGCGAATTGTATATTCTAGTGCCACTGGTGCATCAGAGCCAAAACATATGGCTTATATGGTCCGATTGGGATTGTGGGGTCCTAAAAAACATTTCAAAAGATTTGATGAATTTGAAAATAATTTGACAAAACACGGAGTTGGAGCCATGGAACTTATTGCTATGGAGTTAAAAAAGAAGGGTTTCTATTTGGCCCGTCAGTTGAGCTTTGCAGATGTTAAATTTGAAATTCAAGAAACTTCGATTGAGAATGTTCAAATCAACGGTCACAAGTTCTTTGATGTTTATAACAAATGCGTTGAAATATGGAGTGATATCTATAATGAGTTTAAAAAAGCATTTGATCGAAATAAAAGTGTAGTTGAGAAAGAAGAAAATCACTTTCAAGCTCAATTTTGGTCCGCACATCAGCGATTCTTTAAATATCTGTGCATATCTGCGAAAATACAAGAATGTATTAGAATATCGAATGAAAAACTTGCCGAAGGAAAGTGTGTTGTGATTGGTTTACAATCAACTGGTGAGTCAAGCATTATGGACGCTTTGGAAGAAAATTCCGGAGAATTGTTAGATTTTGTTTCAAGTGCAAAATCAGTCATAAAGAGTTTGATCGAAAATCATTACCCAACCGTAAAGAATCTAAAGAAATTTCAAGAAAAAAAGGATTCAAAATTTATGATAGATTTAAATGAAGTAAAAGTTAATCCAAGGACTTTTAAAATGACTTCGAAAATAAAGAAAGCTATAAAAAATGTATCAGACTCAGAAAGTGATGAATATTCCGATTCAAGCTCCAATACATCTGATTCCGACACAGAGGACGATGAGAAAATGAATAAAGATTATAAGGAAATTGAATCTGATCATTTTGTTGATAACGAAGAAATATTCTCTGAAGATTATATAACTCAGCAGAAAATGCTCAAATCTATTGATGATGTTGATAGTATGTTTCCGATCAATGTTCTGGATGAACTAATACATAAACTCGGTGGACCGGGAAAGGTTGCTGAACTTACAGGCCGTAAAGGAAGAATGGTTAATATAGATGGAATGGTTAGTTATCAGTCAAGAAGAGAAGGAGAAATTAGCCTCGATCAAATAAATCTAATTGAGAAAGATCGTTTTAATAAAGGTGAAAAACTGATTGCAATTATATCAGACGCTGCCAGTACTGGTATTTCTTTGCACTCCGACAAAAGATTTGAGAATACACGACAGAGATTTCACATCACTCTCGAATTGCCCTGGTCAGCTGATAAAGCTATACAGCAATTTGGTCGTACTCATAGATCCAATCAAGTTATTCCTCCACATTACCTATTTCTCATTTCTGATCTAGCTGGAGAAAGAAGGTTTGCGGCCACAGTAGCAAAACGATTAGAATCATTAGGTGCATTAACGCATGGTGATAGAAGATGCGCTGATACAAGAGATTTAAGCCAATTTAATATTGATAATGAATTTGGGCTTAAAGCTGTAAAGACGTTGCTCACAACCATCCATAACCATCCTTCTCAACATACTTTGTTTCCCAAAGAGTGTTTAACTAAATATAATAACGATTACACTCTTTTTCGACAAACATCTTGTCAAGCGTTGAGAAGCGTTGGTCTTGATAATCATAAAAATGTGTCTGTTTCTAAGTTTTTGAACCGAATCTTGGGCATTGAACTAGGAATGCAAACTATTCTTTTTCAATACTTTGTAATACTTGTTGAAAGCGAATCTCAAGCAGCCAAGTCATCGAACCAATATAATCACGGAATAAGAGATGTCATGAATGAAACAGACAACATATTTATAGATGACGCGGAGAATGTTTTTAAAATGGGGCCGAACGATGAGGATAACATAAGCATTCACAAAGTCACTAATATCAGCACAGGAATTCCTTGGGAATTGGCTAAAGAAAAGTATTACGAAAATCCTAGCAACAACTACTTTTGTACGTCTATATCAAATTCCTTCAGGCTGATCGGCCTTGCTCAACATCAGCAAAATGAAGAATTCAAACTATTGACCGCAAACCTCCCAGTGAAATCTATCGAAAGGTCGGCATTGCTATCTCATTACCAAAAAATAAACGTGAGTGAAGCGGAAAAAATATGGAGATTCCAGCATCGTGAAAGTGAAAATTTGTGCCATCATTCCATATCAAATTTGCCATGCACATTTCGTGATTCGTGCCATTTCGGTAAAAGAACAAAAGTAAATTACATAATCACCGGTGCCATTTTCTTAGCTTGGAATATCATCAGTAAATTTTATCCGGCCTTCAAAATGCAAATTGTGAGAATCAGATCCAATGATGGAAAAGAATTGGCAGGTTCTCTTATTGAGCTTCGTTGGTACAAAATTATTATGAGAATCTTAGAAAAAGAAAAACATTTTACTTAAAAATATTAATAATTAGTTGTAAGTCGCTGAAGGCGCATGTTGAAAAATATGAAAAATTAATGGAGTCTTTATATAAATTATAATAGCGTTACACAGACAGCCAATCAGTCAGTCAGCGATGAAAGAAAATATATATTAGTATTATTTCATTTCACTTTTTGTTTTAATTCTTGTAACAATTTGATTATAATTACTTTTAATATAATTTAATTTTATTACATTATTGTATTATTTTTTTGTTTTAATTCTGGTAATAATAATTTCTAATTGTTATTATATTGTTTGTTGCATTTTTATTGTGGCATTTCGTCTAAAATAGTTATAATTTTTATGATAATTATTATGAGAATTTTAGAAAAAGAAAAACATTTTACTTAAAAATATTAATAATTATTTAGTTGTAAGTCGCTGAAGGTGCATGTTGAAAAATAATAAAAATTAATGGAGAGTCTTTTTGAAAACTACATTGCGTGTGAATTGTCTCTGGTCATTCAATAATCTTCAATGCACACCTTCAATTAACTTGCAACTTTTGATTGATATAAAGCCATGTGAAAATCCTAGGCTCTCCATATTGATGCCAATTTGATCAAACGATCACAATTAACTATATATAAATTATAATAGCGTTACACAGACAGCCAATCAGTCAGTCAGTGATGAAAGAAAATATATATTAGTATTATTTCATTTCACTTTTTGTTTTAATTCTTGTAACAATTTGATTATAATTACTTTTAATATAATTTAATTTTATTATCTTATTGTATTATTTTTTTGTTTATTCTTGTAATAATAATTTCTAATTGTTATTATATTGTTTGTTGCATTTTTATTGTGGCATTTCGTCTAAAATAGTTATAATTTTTCATTCTTATCAACAAATATTTTTGAATAATTAATTAGTTAATTAGTTTTTATTTAATTTTTAATCAGGGACACTCCATCCGATTTTTATCTATTATATTCTGCTATAAATTTTTATAACGATTGAAAGCCCTCGAATAGCTTGTGAAATTAGGGACTGCCTAAATTATTTATATTTTCCGTCTTCACGCATGATGCCGTTTTGAAATTCCTTAAGGGAAATTTTATTATTATTATTATTTTAATAGAAAGCCTTGAAAGCAACATCCAATATAAAACATCAGCAAATTGATTCTAATACTGCATAACCAATAAGATCATTATATCAAAACAATGAGGAAAATAAAAGAAATAATTATATGTTTGTCTACTTAATATGCATGAATGGATAATAAACCTAAATTTATTAAATAAAATTCGAAAATCTTCGAAAATGATATTTGACAATAATTTACTTTTATTATAAAGCAAAGCCAAAGTTCCAATTTGATGTCTCCAGAAAGAGATGCGAAAAGGAGGTAGAAATCATAGGTCCACAGCTTGTTATAGAGAACTATTTCTTCATTACACTGCTACATCTTTTTAGCAACGCATTCGGCGAATAAACGACATTGTCAAGTCGGAAGTTATTTAAATGAAAAATATTTTTTAAAATCAAAATATAAGTTGATTTTTCATTTAAATTTCTAAAGGAATTCACCGTGACCGCCATTCGGACCGCCTTGTATAGGTTTATCACCCGCGTATAGTCGACGTCGGCTAAAGTCAGACTGGTGCGGCCGATAATTCTAGAATAATTTCTCTGATTTCCGTTCAAGAGAAACGCCTCGGAATAAGGTTGAATTTCTTGGGATTTAAATCGCCGGTTTATTATGCCATTTTCAGTTCCGACCGTAACAAAATTGTTGTCATCATTTTTCAACACTACAGCTATTAGAAATATGTTTTCTTTTTCATTTGGACTTTTTATTTTATACGAAATCGGGATTTTAATATTCTCTCCAATCTGAAATGGATTCCATAACATTTTTCGCATTAATGTCTACGATTCTGATTCTGGAATTTCTATTGATTGATTTATTTTTGACTTTCAAATTAATTAAATGTAATCAATATCAAATAATTAATTATTATCCTAGCCATGCAATTTAGAGATTTATAAAATGAAACTTCAATAAACAAAAATATCTAATTATTCCACATTTTGATCAAATAATACAAATGTAAAATAAATCTTTTAAGAATCAATTTTATTAAGAAACATAAATGTAATTTAAAAAAAGGCAATTTAGTAAAAAAATATCATTAATATATTAAGCTTCCAATAAAGTACAAGAAAACTGAAATATGACCTGGTAAGAACAAATATGCAGTATAAAATAATATGCTGAATGTAATAACCACGAATGAATCTATGATAATAAGTTTAGGGAAATAATAAATATCATAACAAGATACTTATCAGTTTTACTTCCCAAGGTTCCAGCATATATATTCCAGTATTTAACAAATAATGTAAATATATAAATTTAACAATTTCAATAATATGAAACATAATTGGATATTTCAAAATAGATCAATTACAAATTAAGTAATTAGTATAATTAAACAAGCTGTTGAAAAGAAATTTTTTTTATAATAAATACATATAAAAAAGTAAAATTTGAGGTCATTTTTAATAAAATGTCAAAATTGTCAAGAATAAGTATTAAATAGATATTTAAAAGTAAATTTGTGATTGTTTTTATTTAAAAGTTTAAAATAAGTTTATTTTTATTTTTAAAATAATTCAATGTTTTTAACATATCTGACAATATTAAAGTCTTAATGATATAAAAATAATCATAAACTGAATGAAACTCCAGTTTCACTTAATATTTTATACAATTCACTTCATTTCAGAAAAAGGGTTTTAGAAAAATTACTTTTGGTTTTTCTTTTAAAATTTTGAGATGTACTATTCAAATAACACAATTGTTCAACTCTTTTAAATAGTAGAATTTGAGTGATCACTAACTAGTTGTATTAGATTACACAATGTAGAAATAAATTGATGTCTCATTCGATCTTTGACAAGTGATGCATATCAGAACTCCTTGTTTAAAATTGATGCAATCTCTAGCAATTCAATTTGTCAGTACCGAATTCTATTTGAATATAGGGATTCCACGTGGTCAGACAAAAACCTAAGTATTTATATAAACAATAATTATAAGGTTCTTGGTTAACTAATACTTCCTTTCTAACTTTAAAATTTCGCTTAATTCTTTTATCATCGTCAAATACCTCAAAAATCAATTGAACATGACATTCATTTGTGCCTTTTCTGAACGATCTCGCATTTATCTTTAATTGTGAATATTGCATAATACTTTGAAGTTGCATTTATACTAAATTTAATAAAAATGCAGTTTAACAATTTAAAATAAAATCAAAAGCCAGAGAACAAGGAACACGATAGATAATTGATCTAGTAACTGATATGTTAGCGAACAATTTTTCATAGTTTTCTCTATTTTTAATTCTGGTTGAAAACTCTTTTGGAGCACCATTTTTCGACTTGACTTTTATCTTTCATTACTTACTTAATAAAAAAAACTTTGGAATTGAACTCTCTTATGTCCAATCCTTTTATGGTCTCTTGGTCTTCCTCAATTGAAAGAGTAATATTTTCTTATTTTACTTTAGAAAATTATAATAATGGAAATTAAAGTAAAATTCCAAATGTAACAATTGCAACTACCGTATATACTCGCGTATATGCAAAGTAATTTTGGATTAATTTTGGTTATTTGTTAATTGCATAATTTGAAAAAGATTTTATATTAACCAAAATATCATTTTTAATAGTCCGGTTTATACGCGGGTCATCTATTTTTGACATTTGGGGGTCGGCTTATATGCGAGTTTATGCGGTAATTAAAAATAAGGAATTTTAATAAAAATCTAGAACGTATGTAATTTATCCAGTTCAATTTTTATTTATTTCAATATATTACTAACTATTTTAAAGTATTATAAGAACTTTTTCAAATTTCATCACTGATTTCTTTTCAATTGACATTGTATTTATTAAAAAGCTTAACTATGAATCAGTTAGGATATCGATGTTTTTTGATATTCACGAATTTTCGGCACTGCCTTTGCTCGAAAAAAAAATCACTTGAAAAACGCAGTGCTGCAAATTTGTGAATATCAAAAAAACCTCGATATCCTTACTGATTTTTTTTCAAGTTTTTTAATAAATACAATATTTATTAATTTAATTTCGTATATAATATAATATAATATATAATATAATATATAATATAATATAGTATATAATATAATGTAATACAATATAATATAATCTAATATAAAATATTGTTATTATTTTTATAATATTTACATTTATTAGTCAAATAATAATTATTACCAAATTATGTCGTAAAATTCAAATGATTTTTCAAAATGTATATGAGGAAGTTGAAAGATTCTTCAAGATTAATTAGAAATTTTGTTAAATTTAAAATATATTTTTATTGAAAAATATTTTAAAAAGAAGACTGAAATTTATCTTATTTAAAAAATATTTTTATCAAAAACTATTTTAAAAGGAAAACTGAAATTTGTTTAAATAATAAAAATAAGAAGAGACAAGTTTTTGAGTGTATAATTTATTAAATAAAATTTATGGAATTGTTTAGTGATTTGAAAACGGATATTAGTGTTCTAACGGATGAGAATCCTAATAATGTATGTTTCAGTGTTAGAAACAATGAGTTTTTTACAAGCACAATATGAAAGAAACTACTTTTGAAATATTTATCAACCAAGAATATCATTTCAATCAATTTTCATTAAGAAATCGTATTTGTTATACTCCTAAGAATGACTTACTTACTCTTTGGAATGTTTTTATATTATAAAAATAAATGTTTTAATACCTACATCCATCAGTGATTCTTACTTTTTTTGAAAAAAACACTGGTTTCTATAATTTTTAATAAATGATAAATATTTTTATTATAATTAATTAAAAATACAAGAAAAAAAGATAAAAAATGATTTAATTTCATAATAATAAATCTAAATGAATTATTTAACCAAATCTGAGACCAGATGGACCTTGATTATCGGGACCGTTGTCAGTGCCACTAAGTACTTTCATGATCCTGTTCAAGTAAGATCTATCAAAACCACTGAATTTTTTTACTAAAAATATACATAAATTATCATAAATAAAAAATTTAATTAAAATTTAATTAAATTAAGCTCTTTGACTACTTAACGCGTCGACTGTGTTTGTTTGTACAAAAATAAAATTTATATATCTCAAAATATAACAAACATAAGATATTCAAATTTAATTAATAAACGTTTAAGAATAGGGCCGTTAGTTAACAAAGTTTTGAGGCTTTCAGGTACCTTCGGGTACACCAGACGAAAATGGCGCCAACATTTCTAAAAGTTTTATCTTTTTTTTGATTTCAGAAATAATAAAATTAATTCCTTTTGCAAAATATATCTTTCCATACTCCTAATTATAAAAGTTAGAATGATGATATAATTATCCGTTCATTATAAAATATGGCTATATTAACCTTTTCTCGACGTGCTATTTTCATATTAAATATGCCTATAAAACGGACAGATTTCGAGGTTTTCGGAATGTAAACGTTCGTGTGCCCACTATGAAACAAGAACTACTACTGGTAAATTCATGCATGACAAATAAAATAACAGACAAGTTTAAACTTGCCTATAACACAAATAAACATATCTAACACATAAAACGGAAGCGTCCGGCATTCGTCGCTTAAATATAATGAAATCGGATAAATACGGTCTTTGACTATTTGTCACGATTTTTTTTCACAGAAATATGCGGCCTTCGGTGCGAAAAGGTACAAAAATAAATTTATTCTACCAGAAAAAATTAATCTTATCATAAAAAAAACCAATGATATTTGATATTTAATGACACTTTGTTTTGTTAAAATATATAAAAGTAAACAATGATATATATTTAAAAAACAAATATTTGACATCTATATAATATTTCGAAATTTTTTTTTATCAACCCGGCTACATATCTGCAAAATTTTTGATTTTTTATTGCAATTTCTCTATTTGTTGAAAATCAAGATTTTATTAAAATTTAGTCACAATTAAAAATTTCAATTTAGGTAAGAATTTTAAATTTTGTTAGACTTTTGAATTAATAAATTTTGTTTCGGAATTAATGTTGTTCCAAATTCTGAAAAGTATATTTTTATTTGATATATTTATAAAATATTTTAACATTTTTTTTTAATTTTAGAAATGAATTCGTTCACAAGAAATATATCAAAAATAAGTATTTTTCCCTATTTTATTATTATTATTATTATTATTATTATTATTATTATTATTATTATTATTATTATTATTATTATTATTATTATTATTATTATTATTATTATTATTATTATTATTATAGTTACAACAGTCGGTTCCATCTAAAGATTTATTATTTATTAACACAGAGTGATCAATCTTAAATAGTAAGGTATATTGTACAATAACTAACACATTGTATTGAATTACGTAAATTTACAACTGTCAATGAGTGATAACAATTTTCAATTAACAACAATTTCGTTTACACAGCCTGATCTAGCTTCGCTCTGAAAAGTCTCGGCCTTGTGCGATTTACAATAAGTTTTACCTTTTTAATTAATTTTCCACTCTTTGATTCGAATTCCTTCGATATTCTCGATCGTCTTAACCCTTTAGTTTCTTTTGTAATTCCCTTTTTCAGTTTTTGTTTCTTTTCCTCAAATTCCTACTCTCGGTTTCTTTGTCTTTATTTAAGGCTGCTGTCGATTATCTGAATTTGCAGTTTCCTTATATACTCCAATAATCGTTGTAATTGCTCCACTTTTGACCTAATTGGTTTCCTTTAACAGATGACTTTTTTAGTTATCTTTCTCTAATTAGTTATTTCTGTTGACTCTTTTAGTAATTCCTCTTCTTATGTTTACCCTCGTTTATCAGACTATTTAGTTAATTGCCCTCTAAATTCCCAGTTTGTTTATTCTCCCTAATTGCCTCGCTCGGGTTTTCCATTAACCAATTAATTAATTTATTAATACTTTGTGTTGTTTTATTTGCCTGTTTTTCGATCCTTTCTAAACATTTTCTAACAATTTCTTGCTCACTGTCTTCTTCACCATTCCCTAATCTACTCCTCTTCCTTTTTCCAGATTCAATTTCGATAACATTTCACTTAATTCCAATTGCTCATGATTACCGTTTTCCCATTTCATGTCTGATTGTACCATTTTATAGTTCTGTTTTCGTCTTATCTTTCTTTGCCATAAATTATCTGCTTGATCGCCATTCTCTTTCAGTTCAATTTCGGTTTTCTTTTTAATCGAAACTATTCAATTTAAAATTAATTTAATTTTTCAACCTCAACATATATATAAATATTTTAAATATTTTAAGAAATTGTTTTAATTTAAAAATACTGTGAAAACTGATAAAATGAATAATGAATTTTTATAAAACTAAAAGCTAAATGACTAATAATAACAACAAAACTTATACATCGCAAATAAAATTGTCACCCTAAAAGGCTTGCGCCCTAAGGTTATAGCCCATTTAGCCCTATGATTAGGGAGGCCCTAAATGATGATCAGTAAAAATTATATTTTCGACACTATTAAAGGTAAATTATTTAGTTAGTGGTACATGGCCATTTCCAATCATCATTTAGAAATTCATAGACAATTTAAATAAATTTGATGGAAATATTTTTTTCTAGAAAATCTTTTGAATCACTTTGTGAATCGAATGTGATATAAATCTTTGAAATCGGAGGATTGATAAGGATAAAAAATGAATTGTTGTTTTTAATAAATGTTTCTAGTAAATCATTAAAAACATTTTATAGAGTAGGTTGTTGCGAATCGAATGAGCTATAAACTTTCAAATCGGACAAGAAGAATTTAGAGAAATTCTGAAAACATGTTATTGGTTCCTTTCTGGAATATTATTACGAGTGGTTTGTAGCGTATGGATTTGCGAACCGAATGAACTATAAATCTTTGAAATCCATTTAGTAGATTTCCGTGAAATCAAAAAGGAACACAATTTGGGAGTGGGGGATTTTGGTTTAAGGGGTCAACTGTATTTTCTATTGGTGTAGTGGGCTAACATTATACTACTGCAATTCAATCCTTAGATCAACTAAATCAATACTTTTCGGCCATCCATGTTGCAAAGCTTGATTAAGATAAAATCAATCTTTCTGAAAAAAGTCCTTGAAACATGAGAATAGGCACCTGTTCAAACTCAACAATAATTGCAGACGGACTAAGTAAATGAACATAACTTGTACTTTTATCATCAGTGAGAATGCAGAGTGAAATGTTTTCAAATATTACGAACTGTTTAAAAATAATATTTATACCCCACCCTTGGTTCGTTCTTTGATAATCAAAACTTTGAGAAATTCTTCTTTCATTGTTGTATCAGGAAATACTAAGCGTACAAATATGCTTAGCTGGGACATGTCCCAAATATCAGTTGACTCATCAAATTGTAGTGATTACCAATCAAATTTTTACCACCTTTTTTAAGAGAACCAATCGCTGTCTTGTAGCATGAAGTTCTCACCTCTCAGTGCTTTATTATACGGATCTATGATTTCCAGTTCCCCAAGATTTCGTGGATTTGTAAGAGAATCTTAATGTCGAACATAGGAAATAGTTTGAAGAAAATTCATTTTAATAAATGCAAAAGGAGTGACCGTTTACATCTCCATATCCATAATAAAGGATAACGGATAATAAAGGCCCATATTATAACTAAAATAAATTCTAATTTAAATGAACCAAAAAGATATTTCAACGAATTCCATTCAAAACTTTTCGCCAGTCTCAATTTTTTGTTTAAATAATGATCACATTATTAATTGGGACAAATTATTTTCCTTTCATCGGACAATTTTATTACTTTGAATGTCAACAATCTGATCCCAATTAAGTAGTTGCATAAGATTCTTATAAGTGTCTGGGGAAAAGGAGTTGGGTATATATAACTATCTTAGATAACACGTAAAATCAAGATGCCAACGGTAGCTATTGGGATGTCGATCTAGGATAATTATGACAAAAGGTTCCGTGTCTTAAAGTAAATTTTTACTTCTGAATTATTTTGATATCTATTTCAAAAATTAATTATAATTTTAACAATAAAAATGAAAATATTTTTTTCAGTAGCAGCAAATTTTAAAATTTGGATAATATAAAAAGTATTGAATTTATTCTCTATTGAAATTTGTCAGATGTTGTAATTGTTTAAATTTATTCCTTTAATCATGATTTCTTTCTGTATAGATTAATAATTATTTTCCTGAAATATCAAAAAATATGTAATATTTATCTTTTGGTTTCACCTTTGATCTTTTTTTAATTTAATAAATTTTATATTAATGTTTGTAAAACTATAAATCAAAACAATATATAAGGTTAATAATATTTCAACACAGACTTAACACTTGATAAAGGCTATACTGAAATATCGTGTATCTTATATATTGTTTTGATATGTAGTCTTACAAATATTAATATGAAAATTATTGAAATAAAAAATATAACTTTAAATGTTGTAACATTTTATTGTTCAATGGATATTGCATTTATGACAATAATANTAATAATAATAATAATAAATAATGATTTATTCAGATTACCCAAATGAATATAATAATAAATTTCCTAGATGCGTCAGTTATGTTTGACTCTGTCATTACTCTCATTATGAAATAATGTAGTATTCATTGTATAGATAAATATAAGAAAATTTTTTAATAAATATAATTTTCAATGTCTTATACGAACATAAAATTTCCAATCATTAAAACAATTATTTCTAGAGTAGTCAACTTCCTCAAAATGACAGGCTGCTATTCGTTTGTTGATATAATTCTACGGGCTCAGCCTTTTCATACTTTGTTTCCAAATACAACCTAGCAGCTGTGTCAATAAATATTTTCTTTTTTTTTAAAAAAAGTATTTTTAATGAAAAATTAATAAGGGTGATATTTCAAATTGTAATTTTTAGTTATTTCAATATAAACCTTATGGGAAATCTTTGTGTTAACTATGTGAGGCCATTTTAGATGTGTAATGAAATTATATTACTCTTGTTTTAATCTATACAACTTCATTAGTTTTGTTTTTTCCTTAATACTTGTGGCTATTGACGTACAAGAAGGTTGCAAGAAGGTTGCGATAGTTAACAATTTGTAAAAGGTTTGATAAAGAAAGAGTTCCGCACAGAAATACAGAGTTCACTACAATCTGAAGTTTCACAAAATAAAACTCATAAGAAATTGATCCGAGAACGAAGATAATAACATCAAAGATGAGTCATTACAAAGAAACTACAAAAGAATTAATTGCACCTATTGAATGTCAACTAAAAAATTACGTGGTTTCATTCTTTTCGAAAGCGATCCACACACAACTGAAAGGCTGGGCTCCAACCTTCGTAGTAACATAGTTCAAACTTAAGGAAATGATCAATTACTATTATAAGTATGTATAAAAGAGAAATGTGTTGAGTTGGGACAGTTAGGATACTTGTATGTGAACTTGTGAATGTGTGTGATATATAGTTTTAGATGGTATTATTTTGGATTACTTACCTACAGAATCAAAACACATCGCTGATTGCTATATTGAACAAGTAAATTATAATTGAAATGAAGTTATTTTGTTGAAAATGAAACTTAATTATGAACGAAAACCGCATTCCTGCCGAAAATTTAATAAACACAACAATCTTTGGTCGTTTTCATACCTATCAAGCTTGTCGATTTTGTTTTCCTATTGAAATAATAATTATTAACATGATTTTAATTAATTAATTAATTAGTTGATATTTTTGTAATAAACCTACTTAAGGATCCCCCAATCGATTTATGATTGTCATATTCTTATTCAACTGTTTATTTTCTATTTCCTCATATCTTTTCCCCNATTTCCGTATTTAGAAATGGTAACAAACATACATACATACATTTACAATTATATATAAGATTAATACTCTCACATTATATAAATAACGTATTTTATTTAATTAAAATATTTTTTTCATCAATAATTGTCCATAATTGTAAATATTTTAATAAAAATTTATTAAATTTTAAAGCCTACATAATTATTGATCTTTTTAATTGTTCTTATTTTTCAAAGAAAAATTTGTTAAAATTTTTTTACTAAATGTGCTGTGAAAATATATTAAATGTTTCCCCAGTCAAAAATTGAAACAATTCTATTTCTATTTGTTTTATTTTATTAATATTTTACATGCCTTCGAAATTATTAAGCTTTAATCAGATATTTAATTAAAATTATTATTAAAAAAAAACATATTATTTTTATTTATATATAATTTATTCAATATTGGTAATATTAGTAAAGCTGGTCAGAAATCTAAATGAGCATGGTTAAGTTTTTCTATGTAGAGGTCACGCAAATAAGTTCAAATATTCGATTAAAAATTAATTTAATTAAATTAAAATTCATAAAAAAGAATTAATTAGAAATTTTAAAAATCAATATTTCTCGGGAAAAGATATGAGGAAATAGAAAATAAACAGTTGAATAAGAATATGACAATCATAAATCGATTGGGGGATCCTTAAGTAGGTTTATTACAAAAATATCAACTAATTAATTAATTAATTAAAATCATGTTAATAATTATTATTTCAATAGGAAAACAAAATCGACAAGCTTGATAGGTATGAAAGCGACCAAAGATTGTTGTGTTTATTAAATTTTCGGCAGGAATGCGGTTTTCGTTCATAATTAAGTTTCATTTTCAACAAAATAACTTCATTTCAATTATAATTTACTTGTTCAATATAGCAATCAGCGATGTGTTTTGATTCTGTAGGTAAGTAATCCAAAATAATACCATCTAAAACTATATATCACACACATTCACAAGTTCACATACAAGTGTCCTAACTGTCCCAACTCAACACATTTCTCTTTTATACATACTTATAATAGTAATTGATCATTTCTTTAAGTTTGAACTATGTTACTACGAAGGTTGGAGCCCAGCCTTTCAGTTGTGTGTGGATCGCTTTCGAAAAGAATGAAACCACGTAATTTTTTAGTTGACATTCAATAGGTGCAATTAATTCTTTTGTAGTTTCTTTGTAATGACTCATCTTTGATGTTATTATCTTCGTTCTCGGATCAATTTCTTATGAGTTTTATTTTGTGAAACTTCAGATTGTAGTGAACTCTGTATTTCTGTGCGGAACTCTTTCTTTATCAAACCTTTTACAAATTGTTAACTATCGCAACCTTTCTTAATGTAGAGTGTCACAAAACCCAGCTTAACAGTGGAAGCAGAGATGCACTGCATAGAGGCGCCACTCGAAAAGAGCGTTAAAATCGAAAAGTGATTTTCCAATTAGTTATTTTTGTAAATTTTTCTTTTAAAAATCTAATTTCCAAACCAAATTTTTTTTGAAAAAATTTTTTCTTCCCTCAAATTAAAATTAACACGAAAAAAAATTTATTTGTTAGTTGGTTCTTTTTTTGAAAAATTTTTTTTCGCTTAATAGCTTTTTGTTTTTATAAAATGACACACACTGAACTCATCAAAACTCTTGGTACAATCGGCAGATCAGGTATCAAAGCTTTCATGGAAGCCTTGACTGCTGGAGCAGATATTTCTGTAATCGGTCGCTTTCAACAAATATATCGTACGAATTAGTTCAATGTTCTTACGCGTATTACCTATTGGAGGTAATATTTAGTATAAATTTTTAGTTTAATTATAAAATTAAAACCACTTAAAATTTTATTTTTTCTTAATCAATTTTATATTATTTTTTTTTCTCATAATTTAAATTAATATTAAATTACTTCTAATGAAACTTTGATGGGGAAATCAAAAAATTATTTCTAAAATAAATTTTAAAGGGAATAATTTTCTAGAGGTATTTATGGCAAGAAAAAATTATAAAAATAATCAAGCCCAACAAGAAATTTTAAAATCAAAGATTATTTATGAAATTGGAAAATGTAATTTCACGTTAAGTTTTTTTTTTATTTGTAAAAAAATATTTTCGCAAATATGTTCTCCCTACTCTAAAATAATCATTCTTCACAAACCATTACTAACAATACCTCCACAGGAACAAAGATATTCTTTAATAGAGATGTCTGGCTATTTGTTTACGGAGCTTGGTCAATGGTATTATAACCTTTTTTCTTCATTAAAAATTCTTTTTCCAAAAGAAGTTCTATTAATAATATGTTTACTGCTACTCTACTATGGTGAAAGTCATTGACGGTTGATTAACAAATCAATAGCCGTCCATACGTAAAATATCGTGTCCTTATTGTACTAGTACCCAATTCTTATTCGTAAAAAAATAAAAAAACGACATACCATTTGGATTGTAAATATCATCCCGCAGATTCTCATTGAAAGAGTACTTTCCCGGTCGGGTTGGGTCTGAAAATGTTCCCATTACAGAAAGAACAAAACATAAACAGAATAGTATTTTCGTTTTCCATGAATGCAAACTGAAAATTTTCATAATCATTTTTCCACCTGATTTATTAAAATAAAAATAGTAAATAAATTTAATAAAAATATAAAACGCCCAATGCATCCAATGGGAAATTCTTTATGATTTTATCAAATGAAATTTGCGAGATTAATAATATAATTTTTCTGTAATTTTTCTAATAATTTTTTGATAATTGTTTTACTAGGAGAAAATCCCAGATGGTAATTAATGTAATAATTTTTTAGGCGTGTTTTAATTCAAAAAATGCATTGAATTAATTGTAAGGCATTCTTTGATTATAATTCGGTTCACAGACCAAATCGGTTTGACAGAATATTGTTATTATTTCTTGCTTTTATTATCTGAAAGGGAGAATGCTCCCAATAAGTTGAATCCGTCTCATAAACCGGATACGTCTTTCAGAGCATTCAATATTATGATATGTCTTACAAGGTGACTAGTTCTACGCCTTTTATATAAGTTTGAGAAACTTTTCCAATTTTTTTGTCTTAATATATTATCAAATATATTTCTGTATTTTTTGAGTAATTGAATATTTTAATATCATCTACATACCAAATATTCATGGCTGTCTCATTCAAATAATAGTCACAACTTTTTTGTGTACAAACTACTTTCAGTAGTCAGCTTAGTAAATGATGATGATAATTTTGAATTATTCTTGCATTAACCACTTGCCGGGCGATTTTTTTTTCATGTTTTCGGTCAAAAAAAAACTATTTTTTTAAATCATTAATTAATAGTATATAATCAAAATATAACGTAAATATTTTATTTTAATTTTCCGAGTTTGTATTCACTAATTATTAATTATTGTTATTATATAAAAAAATAAGAGCCACTGTGTAGATATCATCTCTTAGGATATTAAATAAGAGTCCCATCATAAAATTATTCAACTGTGAGGCTATAAATAATGAACCCGCTCGATGAACCCATTTTATAAATCAATAAAAAATATTTTTAACAGTTAAAAATGAAATAGTTCAAAGTGCACACACAACACACACAGAAACAAAAAAAAAGTTTGAAAAACACGAAATGTCCGAAGGACGAAGTGAAACAATTCAAAAACGACGCAGGCGCGCGCGTGGTTATTGGACAACTGATATTTTAGAAAATATGAAAAAAATACGAACCTGGAATTCATGTGTGTATAGCCGAAAATTCACATGTGTTTATAAAAAAAATGACCTAAGAAATGGCAGTTTAGAACATAAATATCGTAAAATAATGTTGTTCGAAATATCGCTCATATGTTAGTCCACGCCCGGGATCAGATTTCTTATTCAAAGGACAATATTTTTTCTATATGAGTTTGCGCTCACATGTGAGCGCTCGCCCAAAATGGTACACATTTTTTGCACTCATATTTGAGCGCGCGCCCGGCAAGTGGTTAATACTCTAGTTAATTGTATTCGGATTTTAAATTCAAAATATATATGCTGAATTTGGTTAACGATGTTTTTTTGTCCAATTTTTCTTAACATTTACCAAATAGTCCTTTGTAAAGAGTTTTATATATCGGAATGCATTGGGATGAATTGTGCAAGAACTATAAAACCAGTGAAAAAGTACTTTTTTTTCAAATTGTGGATTTTAGTACACTCATACCTCGCTTTACGGCCTAGATACGTCCCAGGAAAGTTGGCCGCAAAGCGAAACGCCGCATAACGAATCAAATATTCAGGATCTTCAGTTTTTATGCATTCTGGCCACATTTCACACTTTTTTTGGCCGTATAACGAAACATTTTAGGCCGTAAATCGAAAAAGTGCTGTAATTAAAGTAGGCCGTTATAGCGAAAAGCCGTATAAAGAGCAGCCGTATAGCGAGGTATGAGTGTAATGGATTTGCCACGGAATTAATGGTCCTCGGTTCAAGCCTACCCTTAAATTAAGTCAAACCAATATTTACGAGTTAGAGTGAAGATAAAAGTATTTACATTTATTTGGCACGATAATATTCTTAAAATATCATTAATGAAGCAGAATTATATAAATTATTAAATAAGCAGAATATTTTAAAATATTTGATATAAATATTACATAAAAAATTGAATTCATTTCAAAATATAATATTATTACATGGTAAACAAATGGATAGAAAAAATTAAGCATGCCAACACGATTTCTATAGTGAAAAATACAAGCGAAAATGCAATGAAAATAACAGTTTCAAAATTTAAATTAGGTGCAGTGCCTCCACTTTATTAGTATTTAGATATTTATTTAAATAGATAATAGCATATTATATATTATAATATATAATATTATACTAAATTATATTGTACAATAATTTAAAATATAAAAAAGACCACGTGTTTTAATAATCAAGAAAAAAACACGTTCAAAAAATATATTACAATACAGCAAAAAAAGATGGATTAGAAAACCAAAATTATACATGAAATTCAGATACAATTCAATTACAGTTTAATCAATATTACAAGCAGATCAAATTCCGATCACTACAGCACAACAATTTTGTATTCAATAAATTTTGGGTAGTATTAATTATAACGTGTTTTGGAACCACGATATTAGATATAAAATATAATTTATGCAAATTTATTTTATTAAAAAAAGTGACTTTCTCATTTTAATTGATTTTCCCTGAAATTTCATAAATTATATATAATTTTTATAAATAGGATGAAACTATATACCAGTGATTCCCAAATGGGGTTCCGCGAGATTTCGAGCTCTGACATTAGATATTATTAGAATATCAAATCAAGAAACCTTCAATGGAAGCACGGTGTCAGCATTTGTACCGACGGAGCCCCCAGCATGTTAGGAAAATGAAAGGTTTTGGTGTTCTCGTGCTTGCAGTCAATCCATCAGTCATGATTGTCCACTGCATGATCCACAGAGAAGTTTTGATGGCGAACGTTTTACCAGAGAGTCTTCAGTCTGTCATGAATCTCGTCGTCAAGATCTTAAATTTCATCAAAGCAAATCCTCTTCGCTCACGAATATTTTCTACTCTATGTGACCAATGGATTCTGACTATAAGAACTTGTTGTTTTACACAGGCGTTTGATGGCTTTCAAAAGGAAAAGTCCTTAAACATTTGTGTCTTTTGAAGGTGGAAGTCATGACTTTCCGGGAAACTGGAGAAATTTCGCTACAATTCGATATTCGCAGCGAGTTATGGTGGCTCAACGTAACGCTTTTGTCAGATTTATTCGAAAAGCTCAACATTCTCAACAACTCCCTCCGAGGTCCGAATGAAAATCTGTTAATCACAACAAAAAAATTGAAATCATTCGATAAAAAACTTACGCTATGGAAAAACAAGCTGATCGCCGGAAGTTTCGAAACATTTTCTTTAACGGACAAATTTGACAACAAAAATGTGATCGTCGACGATGTTAAGTTGACATTGAGCAGTCTGCAAATATCGATGAAAAAATATTTTCCATCTCTGGAAGATAAGCAACATAATTGGATTTTGAATCCGTTCAGAAATTGCATTGCTAAAGGTTTGTCAAACTCCGAGGAAGAGCAGTTGATTGATTTGAAAGAAGATTTTCTGCGAAAAACCCCTTTTGGACAAGTTGAGATTTCAGAATTTTGGATCAGATTTGCGGTCCGTATCCAGAATTGTGCTTGAAAGCCCTGGAAAACTTTACTGCGGTTTACCATGTTTACCCGATGCTGCTGTCACTCTTGCTCGACGCTCTTGAATCATCGCTCAAAAAGAATGTCATCAATGGATCCCGAAAATTTGGAATTTCCCCACTGGGTAGAGCTGCTTTGACCTCACGAATAAAACGACCAAAGTCAGGAATTATGAGTTACAGCTGGCAATGCGGTGTCTAAAGCCATTCTGTCCAAATTTGAAGAAGTCTACACGGGCTTATAGGGGTCAAAAATAAATCTTCTACTTCTCCAAAGCTTATCACTATCCAATTTTGATCGACTGCGCTGAAAGAACAATGAAAAAATTAAAAGCGACTATGAGACTACAAAAGATGAAATTAAAGATGATATCCTGGTGTTACCCAAATTTTCAAATCCCGCAAGTAATGCATTCAATTCATCCAATTCTCGAAGAAATCCGACCCTCTCGGAATTAGAAAAGCCCCTGTCACGTTGCTCCAATCGCGGACGAATTCCCAAGAAACCATCACCTTTGGTTGGGTTAATGTACATTTCTTTGACTTTCAGACCACATGGAACGTTTCTTGAATAAATCATGTAAAATTCTTAGTGTTCTGCACGTTGACAGAATTCACCCTTTCTGAGTTAAGTTCGGTTGCCTAAATATGGATTTCAGTTCAAAACAGCCGGATAGCACCCATTTGAAGTAGTTCACGTAAATATTAACACTTCCGGAAATCATAACCGACAGGCTAGCAAAAATGGGGAAATTATTTTTATACCGTATTTTTTTACCGAATTCACCACATTTGACGGTATTGATTGAATATTTTATACCCGAATTCACAAAACCCTTCAAGAGAAGAAAGTTGCCTTTCAATAAATCTGTTTCAATGTATTTATCTTTACTATGGAATTACAAGTTCAAGAAAGCAATAGATGACTTACTCTCCGTTACGCATGTGAATACAAATTTTATTGTAAACTTTATATGCAAGAATTATAAAGCACCATTAATCTTTTGAATACTAGAATAGCAGAATAGTGATTTTTAAATAAATAATTAAATCATTGCCATATTTATTTAATTAAGTAATTTATTATTATTTTTATTTTATTATTATTATTATTATTATTATTATTATTATTATTATTATTATTATTATTATTATTATTATTATTATTATTATTATTATTATTATTATTATTATTATTATTATTATTATTATTATTATTAACATTCAGATCATTTCTCCTGAAAAATAAGCTCACAGTACGACCGAAATATAATAATTTATTAGGAAATATTAAATAAACCAAAGGCAGATAAATCTCATGATCCATATCATCAACTAATTAACACTTTTCATTAAAAAAATTAATCTGAAATTAAATTTAAAAACTGATACAGAATCTAATCTTTTTGAATTAATTATTTTTTAATTGAATGTAATAATAATAATAATAATAATTTATCAATTTTTTTATCTAGTTTTTTCAAAGCTATGTCCAAAATTTGTGTAAATTAATAATAAATATTGATTTATAGTCTGAAAGAAATTTAAAATAGATTGATGGTAATAAAAATACCAATTTTTACTTTATTATTATTATTATTATTATTATTATTATTATTATTATTATTATTATTATTATTATTATTGTTATTATTACTATTATTATTATTATTATTATTATTATTATTATTATTATTATTATTATTTTTATTATTATTATTATTATTTTTATTATTACAAACAGAATTATCTGAATTGTTACATTAGGAAATGTAACACATTTTGTTCTCAGGTTAATTTTTATACATTTACCTAATAAGTTGAAATGAAATTATTAAAAATATAAGGCGGCAATATTTAGAACTTCAATTGGGAATTTAACTGCAAGAACCACAACTAAACTTTATTTAATAATATGATAATTATATTTTTAATTCATTTTATAAATAAGTTGATTGTCATGTATTATCATTAATATTAGTTGTATTTGTTTATAAAAAATGTCATGAATCAAATGTAATTTCTTTTATAAGCATAAAATATAATATTTTGATTAACTGCATTATGAATAATCTAAATATAATTGACTTTAAACCTTGAAAAATCATGTGATGTACTGATACAATTTATAACAACATGACGTGTATGTAATAGTATTACTATACATAACTATGTCAGCATCAGCAAAAGTTACGGTCTTACGAACGAATGTACAATGGTAACTAATATGTTGATGATATAAAATTAAGTAAAAATCTAAAAATAAAAAAGACAAATTCGATACTTTATTTTTATATTTGTCAGATTGATTTCTTAAAAATATATTCTATTTATACTTTTAAATGTTTTTAGTTATGTTCACTACTGACATTATTATTATATTCTTGGATTTCAGAGCGGAAAAATTTCACCTAATTGAAATTTTTTTATGTATTTTCTGTAGCAATTTCTTACATTTATCATTCCACTTGATCAAATGGAAATACTAAAACTATTCCATCTCGTTATCATGTTAATAATTCTTTATATAAATATCTCATTTTGTTGGAATGGTGGTTTTAATATTTCAGAGCCGCATTTTTCGGCACTAAAACTAATTTATAAAAAGCAAACTCCTGTATATGTTTCTTATTAGGTCTGTTTAGGTAAGTAGTATGTAGTAAGGACTCCAGCGCACTTTCAAGTTCATGGAATATCAAGATCAAATATAGACCAATCGAATCATTTATTTTTAAATTAACATTTTATTTAATTATTAATTAATTATTTTATTATGTTTTATTTTAATTTATTACATTTAATTAATTTATTAGTTTATTAATATTTTATTTTAATTACTTACGCTATTTAATTATTATTATTATTATTATTATTATTTTTTTAATTTATTTATTTTTTAATTTAAATTTTATTTAATTACTTCTATTTATTTTTATTTTTCTTTCTTTTTAATTTTCTTAATTAATTATTTTATTATGTTTTTATTTTAGTTACTTACTTTAGTTAATTTTTAATTTATTACATTTAATTAATTAATTAGTTTATTAATATTTTATTTTAATTACTAACGTTATTTAATTATTATTATTATTATTATTTATTTTATTTATTTATTATTATTTTTTCTTTTTTTTTAAATTTTACATTTACATTATATTCTAAAGAAGAGCGTAAATTATAACAGTAATATTTCAATTTGAATAAAATTTTAATTAGAAATAATCATAAAATAAAGCTGTGTTAATTTAAAATAAAATGGGCATTAATTTTTCAAAACAAAGCAAAGTTTTTCATGATAAATAATAATAATTCTTACTTAAAACTAATTATCTAAATTAATTGGACAAATGAATAATTAAATGATAAAACACATTTTAATTAACTAAGTCAAATAATTCACAATATATATTTTATTATTCACATAAATTTAATTGTTAAAGTGCTTGTTTCGATTTGCATTCATTTGTAGACGGAGCAGTTGCGATATGCATTTGACGAATCTTATAGTGACCGTAGGCATAGCTTTCATTAGAATTGAACCAATATCTTTTATCATCCAAACATTGGAGAGCTCGTTTTTCTGTAATGAAAGTATACAACTGATGATTAACACTTCCTATTCTCTTTTGTTGGATGCTCACTGTTCCACCATCAGTATACACTTTTTTATAGGCTTCATGGGTGATATTAGAATTTGTAAGACTTATTCCTTTGGCTTTTAGAGTGTTTTTATCGCCTTGGAGTGAGTAGCACTTGGGTCGAAGAAACACCCATTCTTTATATTGATTTCCTTTATTCTCATCCTTAACTTTCCCGATTACAGAACAAATTTTATCAGAGAACAATGGATCAGTCACTGGATAATTTGAAGTATCTAGGAGCCCATCTTCAATCATTTTTGGATATAGTTGTAAGCGTAAATCAACATTTTTACACTCTAAAAAGAAGGAATCTGTGTCACCGGCTACGATATTAATTTGACAATTGAATTCTTCTCTATAACTCTGTAGTTCTTTATATTGAAACTGGTACATGCGAAGTTTAGATAAATCAAGTANTATCCGTGGTATAAAATTAATGGATCGAAGGAAATGATGGAACTCACTTGGGAACATCAGGAAGAATTTACGAATCAAACTCATTGCTACCTTTGTAAAAAGATTATCAATATACCTGTTCGGGATCATGTTCATTTTACCGGTCAATATCTCGGAGCAGCGTGTCAAGATTGTAATTTGGCTAGAAGAATCAATCCGTCTTTACCTGTTGTATTTCACAATCTTCGTGGATATGACATTCATCATATATTAAAATATGCAATTGGAAAATTCCCCGATTGGAATTTAAATGTTATTCCTCAATCAACAGAAAAGTTTCTCACACTTACAGCGACATCGAAAGGCAGAAGAATTAGATTCATTGATTCTTTACAATTTTTAAATAGCAGCTTGGCAAATTTATCAAAAATTTACCATGTCTTCCACTGACCTCAGATGTTTTCGAATCACAGATGATGACTTGTAAAACCATTTTTCCTTATGATATGGCTACATCAATGGATGTTTTACAGTCAATAACAGAATTACCACTGATTTGGGAGGGAGTTAGTGAAGAAGATTATATACATGCAAATCGAATCTGGCAACAATACAACTGTGAGACACTGCTAGATTACATGCTAGTATATCTCAAGCTGGATGTTTTTCTGTTGGCCGATGTTTTTGAAGCTTTCAGAGAAAAAACATTTGACGAAGATGGACTTGAGGCTCTATCGTTTGTTTCCATACCCGGATTAAGTTGGGCATCAGCTATTAAACAGTTACCTGAACCGGTAGAACTTATTCAAGATCCAGAGCTTTACCGTTTATTTGAAGCTGGTATTCGTGGTGGAATGACATTTATCAACAAACATCATGTTGAAGCTGATGAATCAACACAAATGTCATACCTAGATGTTAATAATTTATATGGATGGGCGCTGTCGCAAAAACTTCCTGTTGGTGAATTTAGATGGATAAATGATCAGACTGAAATGAATGGTATTGTTGAAAGATGTACAAATGGGGATGAGTTTGATGGAGATCGTGGATATGTTCTAGAGGTTGACATCGTCATTCCTGATAGTATACAAGATAAGCTAGATGATTTACCTATAGCTCCTGAGCTTTGTTATCCACCTGGTAGTAAAGTTGAAAAGCTGTTGTTAACTCATGAGCCTAAGAAAAACTATGTAGTTAATGGTAGAATTTTGACAGAGTGGTTGAGTTACGGCGCAAAAGTCACAAAAGTTAATCGTGCTGTAGAATTCAAGCAAGTAGCTATTTTCAAAGGCTATATTGATTACAATACTCAAATGAGAGCAGCTAGTACAGATTCATTTCAGCGAGATTATTATAAGTTAAAGAACAATAGTTTATACGGTAAAACCGTGGAAAACCTTAAGAAACGTATAAATTTGAGATTATGCAGCAAAAGCAAAAGATTGATAACTTATTGTAGTAATCCTATGTTTCGTCGTAGCATCAAGATTGCGGATGATCTCATTGCTGTTATACTTGATAAGGAAATGGTGTGTTTAGATAGACCAATGTATATTGGACAAACCGTACTTGATTTATCTAAACTTCGCATGTACCAGTTTCAATATAAAGAACTACAGAGTTATAGAGAAGAATTCAATTGTCAAATTAATATCGTAGCCGGTGACACAGATTCCTTCTTTTTAGAGTGTAAAAATGTTGATTTACGCTTACAACTATATCCAAAAATGATTGAAGATGGGCTCCTAGATACTTCAAATTATCCAGTGACTGATCCATTGTTCTCTGATAAAATTTGTTCTGTAATCGGGAAAGTTAAGGATGAGAATAAAGGAAATCAATATAAAGAATGGGTGTTTCTTCGACCCAAGTGCTACTCACTCCAAGGCGATAAAAACACTCTAAAAGCCAAAGGAATAAGTCTTACAAATTCTAATATCACCCATGAAGCCTATAAAAAAGTGTATACTGATGGTGGAACAGTGAGCATCCAACAAAAGAGAATAGGAAGTGTTAATCATCAGTTGTATACTTTCATTACAGAAAAACGAGCTCTCCAATGTTTGGATGATAAAAGATATTGGTTCAATTCTAATGAAAGCTATGCCTACGGTCACTATAAGATTCGTCAAATGCATATCGCAACTGCTCCGTCTACAAATGAATGCAAATCGAAACAAGCACTTTAACAATTAAATTTATGTGAATAATAAAATATATATTGTGAATTATTTGACTTAGTTAATTAAAATGTGTTTTATCATTTAATTATTCATTTGTCCAATTAATTTAGATAATTAGTTTTAAGTAAGAATTATTATTATTTATCATGAAAAACTTTGCTTTGTTTTGAAAAATTAATGCCCATTTTATTTTAAATTAACACAGCTTTATTTTATGATTATTTCTAATTAAAATTTTATTCAAATTGAAATATTACTGTTATAATTTACGCTCTTGTTAGAATATAATGTAAATGTAAAATTTAAAAAAAAATAATAATAAAAATAATAATAAATAAATAAATAAATAATAATAATAATAATAATTAAATAACGTTAGTAATTAAAATAAAATATTAATAAACTAATTAATTAATTAAATGTAATAAATTAAAAATTAACTAAAGTAAGTAACTAAAATAAAAACATAATAAAATAATTAATTAAGAAAATTAAAAAGAAAAAAAATAATAAATAGAAGTAATTAAATAAAATTTAAATTAAAAAATAAATAAATTAAAAAAATAATAATAATAATAATAATAATAATTAAATAGCGTAAGTAATTAAAATAAAATATTAATAAACTAATAAATTAATTAAATGTAATAAATTAAAATAAAACATAATAAAATAATTAATTAATAATTAAATAAAATGTTAATTTAAAAATAAATGATTCGATTGGTCTATATTTGATCTTGATATTCCATGAACTTGAAAGTGCGCTGGAGTCCTTACTACATACTACTTAGGTATTAACCTTTTCACTCACATTAATCTCCACATATTTGTTTGTTCCACTCATATTTAATGTAGAGAATTTTGTGGAATTTCAGGAATCTAGGTGGGAATTTGTAATGATTCGGTCCACCAAGAAAGGGTTAAATCAAAATTAAAAGTAGCGCGTGGACTATTAATTTGCCGATTCATTATAAAATATCGAAATTTCTATTTTGAAAATTCTCTACAGTTCTTCATGAATTCTTCAAATCAAAAATAAACAACTCAAAATTAAAAAAAATTATATTTGCATATTGTTTAAAAAAGCTTCCTAAACACTGGATATTTACAAAAACAAAGGCAATATGTCATTTCTTGACATTTCCATCACCAAAATCATTTTATAAATTTATTAATTTTAAATTTTTATTATATTTCTTTGTTCTTTAATTATTCGTTTTTTTAAATAAAATAAAATTTAATATTTTTTAACTACCGAAACAATTATTATTATTTTTAAACTGCGTCGATCGATTATTAATTGTATCCATTCAAATTAATTAAAGATTCGGAATTCAAATATTTATTCTTATTCACATTATTCAAATAAGAGGATTATTTGACGCCAACAATATCTTGAACAAGAAAACATCGTTCTACAATGATTCTAATAATTTAAATAATATAATTATATTATAATTATAGTTACATTTAAATTATTAATATATTTATTATTATTATTTTCATACCATACTTATGAAATTCTAGATTGATTAATACACAGTATTTAAATTAGTTAATTATTTAAATTAGGCTTTATTTAACTTATTCCTTACAATAATAATAATAATAATAATAATAATAATAATAATAATAATAATAATAATAATAATAATAATAATAATAATAATAATAATTATAATTATAATAATTATTAATTAATTATTATTAATAATAATAATAATAATTATTATTATTATTAATATTATTATTATTATTATTATTATTATTATTATTATTATTATTATTATTATTTATTATTATTATTGATACTGTTAATAATGAAATTCAATAGATACTTTAGAAAGAGACAGAAAATAACCAATATAACATTTATCAATTCACAATGACATCAGATTTTTATGACTCTAGATATGTATCCTACAAAGGGTACGTAGACATTTTACATATATTCCAGAACAAGATAGCAAGAGTCTAATGTTGATTAAAAATTTTATTTTAAAAGTTTGTTAAACAATGTATCTTATCAAACATTAAAGAACTTATATAATAGCTATTGTGTTTTTATTTTAAGTCTGTGAATCAAGTAAAACGTTTTTCATCTTTATAATAAGGTAAATATTTTTAGAGACAATTTTTTTGCAGTTCCGTAATTACCACTTAGGGGCTCTGGCTCCCTGTTTAGGGTTTAAAGATCAAAAAGTATATATTTTTTAATTTTCTATTTTTATAATTGTTGAATTGTTATAATTAGATAAATTTGGCACCGTTAGACCACCGAACCCCCGGTAGAAATTTTTTTAAACTTTATTCAAGGAAAAATTTTAAACAAAGACAATGACTCATTTAAGGTCATATTATTTTTTCAAGGTCATATGTTTAAATTTAATTTTTGAGATTTCCCGGCCATGTATTTCTAGAACGATGGCTCATTTTAAAGGTCTTAAAATTGCATTTGCCATAAATTGTCAATACCGAATGTTTTATACGGTTTTGTTGGAAATCTTTTTCGCATTTGTTTGTCCAAACTGTACACAAGCTTATCTGATAACAACTTATGCGTTCTGTTTTCGAATTCGGAACTCCTTTCTTTAATTTTGCCATTCCACTGAAACCTGCTTTGTATTCGAGATTCGTCCAAATCTTCTCCAATACAACAAGAAGATTTAAATTTTAATTTAACATTAGGTAATGATTGACCCATTATCTATGATTGATTTCCTACTACTCTACTTATTAATGGTAATGCCAAACGTATCAATGCACCAATAAATCCATTTCGTTGTTTGTATATAATGTTTCAATGAAATCTTCCTAAAGTTGTATATAAAGAGTAATATTTCATAAATCACTTAATTATGCTAGCAAATATAAATTATCGAGGATATCTTGATGTATCTAAAATGTTGTTCCCATTCGGAAAACTCCAGCAAATTGTTGATAGAAGCGGGAAATACCCGATAATATTTTTCAAGACTGGCAAATGCAGAATTATGTAAGGAATCCTTGGATATTAATAAATTCAGTAATATTAAAATTCAATCAAGTACAGTTACTATAGATATGGGATATAGTATCAATCTATACAACATGTCGAGAAAATGTGATTGTATGTTTGAACCGGAATTATTTCCGGCGTTGAGACTTTTAAAATATAACCCCTTATGTGTTAATGTATTTGGTAGTGGAAAGGTTGTTGTGCAATGCACAATGTGCATGGGTTGAGAAATTTAGAATATACAGATTTTGTTAGCAATAATCAAAATGAAATCATTCTATTGGCTGATATATGATTAGTTTTAAACTAACTGATTATTCATTACATTTAAGTTTTTCAACATGTACAAGATACCAAGCGCTGCAAAATCAATGAACAAGATCGAGCACTATGGTAAATTTTTAATTTATTATTTTCATTTTTATAATAATTATTTATTTCCATATGAATATTCTGCTGTTATTATCAATCGTTTGGAGATTTATTATCCTAAACTTCAATTGATTCTGAAAGATAAACCCGCAGCGTTAATTCCGGACTTGGTTTACAATGAAACCAAGCTCTGGATGCTTGAAGTATTCCACCAATTCCTGTGGGATGTTAAAAACAACAGAACATGCATTAAGAAGGATCCCAAATACATGATCGGGAACTCCCAAAAGTTAAATTTAAAAATATGACCTTGAAAACATAATATGACCTTGAACGAGTCATGGTATTTGTTTCAATGGCCTTGAATGACTCATGAAAAAGTAGAACTCCGCTGGACTACTAATAATATTATAAAAAATAATAATGACTTTGAATGACTCATCCAAAGACCCTGATTGTTTTTTTTGTTTTTGTCTAAATGACCTTGAATGAGTCATTGTCTTAGTTTAAAATTTCATCTTGAAAAAAGTTCAAAAATATGGTTCGATGTATTCTATCACTATATTATTGTGGAAGTACTAGTATTTGTATGAGGTTGTCCGGGTACCAGAACTATGCATTCAAAAATACAATAACAATGGAATACTAAAAAGGCAACCAGTTGGGAAGGTGCTTATCTAATTCAAAGGCAATTTTATAAAAATATAATTTGTAAATATAATTAATTGAAAATTAATTGATAATAATTTTATTAGATTTAAATATTTATTTAAAACTGAGGATTAAAACAAAAATTTTGTTGAAGACGGTGATGGTAGTTGTAAAACTGGTGTCTATAAAAAAAATATTAATTTCTTCAGAAAAAATTATAATTATAATTCCATAGAAAAGTAAAAATTCTCGAAAAAATATTTTGTGAAATTCTTGGACTTAGAAAATACTTGGGACAAATATTGGAAAATTTTTGGGAACTTGGGCACTTGAGGACTATCGGTGTTTTGGGTGTCATGTGGTCAAATTCGTAGAAAATATTTGGAAAATTCTCGGAAAAAATAATTCCAGCACAAATAATACTTCTGGGCACTCTACTCGGAGGAAAATTTCTTGGTATAAAAATCCCCATTAACACTATTCCTACCGGGACCGGTCAAATGACCGTTTTTAAATTTTCAATTGGAATTTCCTACATTCAACGTAAGCGAATCGCCTTTAAACTTTATGACTTTTCCTCATATATATGTATGATACATCTTTCAATATTCACTTATTTTTTATTGTTTATTTTCTGAGAAAAATTTGTAGTCTGTCTTACCTACCACGACCGGTCATTTGACCGATGGTACGATTTATACATTTTTGTAATAGTTTTTCTCTAAGACTCAATGCCAAAACTATAAAGTCGTTACAAACGAAAGGTAATGTAGTTGTGGCATGATTTTATCCTATAAGTGCCTTCCAGAAAATGGTTTACGGCACTTCCAAGTGTTTGCAGTTCTCGCTCGACTATCGGGTTAGCGGTGTTTATTTGCTTGATTGATCTGATACGGTCCACTTCCTCGAATTTTCTCACGCAATCTTATCTACTATGACGGAAAAGAAATGAACTCATAACTAAAGGAAATGTATAGACGTCTTCTCACGAATTCAAATCAGTAGTCTTGCAACACGAACAGAGTGCATCGAAACGTAAAAGTCACAAAGAGCATACTTGGCAGTCTTTTATTATTATTTTATAATATTTTATATCGTATTACGTGTTGTAAGTGCCATTTTCAAAATAGTGAACAAGACTAATAATACGTCGCAGTAAGTTTCACATTTTATCTTTTATTGATTTTTTTATCTATATTGATTTACATTTTCATATTTTAGTTTTTATTTTTTCCGATGAATATTTGTCCCCAAAATGTCAAAACGTTTGAGGAGTGCGAATGTATTATTAGAGAAAATAAATGATATCGATGCAGAATGTTCTGAAGATGATCAAGAAATTCTGGATATTGAAATCGACAATACGGAAAATTATGATCCACTTGAAACCGATGAGAACACCGATGAGAACGAAGAGAATATTTCGAACGTATGTAGACGATGAAAGAGAAGGAAAGTTTTAGTTAGTTCCGATAGTGAGAATGACGAAGAGGTAAGCAAAATTGCGATGGACGGAACGGTTTGGCAGGAAGTAAAAACAGGGTCCAATCCTGGAAGAGCACCTAGTCATAATAATTTTAGGGAAAGATCAGGCCCAACTGGGTATAGTAAACGTAATATTATGAAAGGCGAAGTTAAGACGGCATTTTCTGTGATAATTGATAAAAATATAATCGAACATATAAGAAAGTGCACAGAGACAGAGGCATTTAGAGTGTTGGGATATAAATGGGAACTGTCAACTGCAAAGTTATATGCATTTTTTGTAATTTTGTATGTACGCGGCGCATATGAGGCTAAGAATATAGATGTAGCACTTCTATGGAATATAAAGTGGGGCCCGCCTTTTTTCTCAAATACTATGAGTAGACATGACTTTGCGGAGATTATGAGATTTATTCGATTTGACGACAGAAATCAGCGAAGCCAACGCTTACAAACCGATAAATTCGCTATGATTTCGGAAGTTTGGTACAAGTTTATTGACAACAGTCAAAATTGTTATAAACCAGGGCCATATATTACTATTGACAAACAATTGTTTCCAACGAAAACAAGGTGTAGATTTACTCAATACATACCCAATAAACAGCACAAATTTGGTATAAAATTCTGGTTAGCATCCGATGTACGTAGCAAATATATAATAAACGACTTTCCATAATTGGGAAAAGATGAAAGTAGAGAACCCTCAGTTCCTCTTGGAGAGTTTGTCACTATGAAATTAGCAAAACCGTATGTAGGATGTGGAAGAAATATAACCACGGACAACTTTTATACAAGCCTACCTTTAGCAACAAAACATTTAGCAAAAAAACTACGATTGTTGTGACAATTAGAGCAAATAGAAAAGAGCTACCAAGACTGGCAAAACTGAAAAACGACGACATGGCACCTTTCTCAACCAAATTCTATCGCTCAAATAATTGTATGTTGACAGTTTACAAAGCCAAACCAAGAAAGAAAGTTCTATTTCTCAGTTCAATGCACAATTCCGTACAAGTTGAAGAAAATGACACCAGAACACCGGAGACAATTCAGTTGTATAATAGCACCAAATTTGGCGTAGATGTGACCGACCAAATGGCCAGAAATTATTCGGTAAAATCTAAATCTCGAAGATGGCCTTTGCAAGTATTTTTTAATATCTTGAATTTAGCCGTGATAAATGCATGTGTGTTATAGAAAAAAACTACGGGAGGAGAAATTACAAGACAGGAATTTCTATTCCAATTGGCAGAAGAACTTGCCATCGAATACCAACAAGAGCTCGGCAAAGAAAATCAACCAATCCCCATTGCAAGTACAAGTACAGGTTCCCGTGAACGGAAAACATGTCAGATAAGATATTGTAAAGATAATAAGACGAATAAAATCTGTCTAAAATGTAAAAAGTACGTTTGCGGAAAATGTACAGTTGAGAAGCCCATTTGTAAAAAGTGCGACGAAAAAGAATAAAATGTAGTTTATGTACTCTTGAATAAAAGAAAATATATTTTTATACTGGTAAGCTCTCTATGGGTCTGCATTCAATATTGAAAAATATAAGTTGTGAAAGACCGCTCATTTGACCGGCCGCGGTAGGAATAGGTATATGTGAAGTGTCGGTAGGAATAGTGTTAAACAATATTTTTGCAAACCTTGTAATAAAAACATTTCAAAAGCACATAAAACGAAATATGAAAAAAACTAAAGTTCATCAAATAAAAAGTGGTGAAGATTTATAACAAGTGAGTTCTAAATGACCAGAATTTCCGTGGGCCAAATATAAAGGGAAACAACATTTTCAAAAATATTTATTTAGGTTCAGGAATTAGATTAGATTTAAAACTTGATGAAAATAATATTCCTAAACCAAGAGAAGAACCAATAAATCATGTTGATCAAGGAGCTTAAACATGATATTGCATACCATGCTAAAGATATAAGATCTCAAGAAAAGGTTGACATTGATTTAATTCAAGACCTTAATGAAATTCAAGATCCAACATTCGGGGAAAGGTTTTCAAGAGTAATTGCAAAAACAGCAATCAAAGCAAAAATAACCTTAGGTGGAGGGCAGAGGCTGATATTTTTTGGTGAAGAACAAAGTCTGATATCCGTAGGCGGTAAAATCGATAATGATGATGAATTTAATGTTTTTGTAGGTTAAGCAACACAAAGATTATAGAAATAATAAAAAATATTTAAAAATTAAAGTTTTTAACTAGGACGATATTTGGTTACCATATTTAATTGAAACAGTAAATTCGAAAATTATAAATATATCCTAACAATCATTGATTTGTATACTAGATATGCTTGGGCTATTCCATTATTAAACAAGGAGAAATAATAAAAGACGCATTTGAAAACTTGATTGAGTCGTCAATAGATTTCCTGATAAATAATGGTACCGAGTTTTAAAGATTTTTTACAAGAAAAGGATATTGAAATTTATTCAACTTACAACCAACCAGATGAAAGATCACAAGGTCCATCACACAATCCAGTGATTGAATGATTCAACAGAACACTTAAATGTTTAATGTATAAAAAA
>CAUHTR010004506.1:0-21737 GCA_959609185.1 Schmidtea polychroa | reverse complement strand
TCCTATCTCACCAATTACTCCTACTTCTGCTTTTACTCTTACTGCAGCATCCCCCTTTGATAAATGACACGAAAATTCACTTAAATACATGAAGAGTTGAAAGAAGTGTGCTGCATGACTCATCTTTACCCCCGTCACCACACAGAGTGAGTCATATATGGCGTAATTGCTGACTCATAACGTGTGACTAATCCACGTGACTCATTAGTGGTGACTCATCAGTGGTGACTGATTATGCATAACTCATCAAGAGTGACTTATTGATGGTGACTCATTTCAAATTTAAATTTTCAAAGGTCAAATAAGGTCAAACCTGCAACCAAGGGAATCATTCGAAAGGGCTTAAAAAGGTCTATTCAACGGTCATACCCTTGAACGTGTATGGTGGGGAGTAGTGTGTATATATCCCTAACCAACACAACCCCCCAAGCTTTCATACCTCCATTTCACTTAAACTATTAAAAAAACGCCCTAAAATCTATACTTTTATCGAATAAAAAATTTTATGAAAATAGTAAAACTGCTCTGAGAGGACAGTGGTATTTTTTTTTTTTTTTTTTCCCACTGTCCTCTCAACAGTTTTTTTTGATCCGGATCATTTTTTTTATTTCAACCTCTTTCGTTTATCAAATCTCTTCCAATATACAAGCTGGCCAGGCCCATAATCAGAATCAATCCGATAATAGCAGCACACCTTATTATTCGCTTCTCGCTCGAATACGATTTCATCGGCGTTTTAAGTGTGCTGCTCGAAAGTACAAATGAATTCGAAAGCGAATCCGAAAGAGGTCCAAAAACAACCAAGAAATAAATGTGCACATTATAGAATCGATCCGGGGGTGTTCGAAAGACTGGTGGCGATAATTACCGGTTCGCCACCATCACCCGTTTCAATATTTTTTTTTTCATATTTATGTTTAAAAAATAATTAATTAATAAAATAAATAAAATATACAAGATTTATTTCCTAAGATACCCACACTATATATTTTTTTAATATTTATTTTCAAAAATTATTTTCAATATTATTTTCAAATTTTTAATATTATTTTATGTTGAAAAAAAAACTAACCTCAGACGTGATTTGAACCACTATCCATTTGAACCACAATGTCAGTCTATTCCTACTGCGCTATCGGAGTTCGGATTTTTGTCATTTTTTAAATTTTTATTATAAAAAAATAAAATAAATAAAATAAATAAAATAAAATATACAAGTACTTTATAAATCTAAGATACCCACACTATTTTCAATATTATTTTCAAATTTTTAATATTATTTTATGTTGAAAAAAAAACTAACCTCAGAAGTGATTTGAACCGCTATCCATTTGAACCACTGTGCCAGGCACAGCCCACTGCGCTATCGGAGTTCGGAATTTTGTCATTTTTTAAATTTTTATTATAAAAATGAATAATATAAATCTTAAAATTCAAGAAAAAAATAAATTAAATCTTGATTATAATAAAGAATTTACTCATGAAATAAAAAAAATCGATATTTTAAAAATCTCTCCAACTTCAGGATCTATTGCAAACTTAAATCGTAGGGGTGATATAGTTTTTCAATCTATTCAAACATCAAACCCAATAGATATTTGTAATGCCAAATTATATTATAAAATTGAATTAGAAATTGAAGCAAACAAAGATATAACCCTAGAAAACAATTTCTTTCCAAATTTATTCTCCAACATGAGATTAAAACTAGGATCATCAGAAATTGAAACTGTTTTACATCCAGGAGTATATTCTACAATGTTAAATTTTATTTTGACTGGTTGTGATTATAAAAATGAATATGGTGAATTAACAGGTTGGATTCCTGATGTTAATAAAGGAGATTTAGATAAAGATGGTTTAGATATAAATTATGCTTACTATAAAAGAGCTGAACTTTATAAGTTGAAAAAATTTGAAGGTTATTTTGAATTAAAACACTTGTTCGGATTCCTTCAAAACTATAACCGGGTGCTCCATAATGTTTTTATAGAACTCATCTGTAATAGACTAGAAGGTGATAAAAGATTGTTCTATGGAGCTGCAGATACAAAAGCTAAATTAAAATTATCAACACTTGAATTGCATATACCTGAATGGACATTAAATCCACATTCTGAAATCAAACTCCTTGAAAGATTAAATTCCAACAAATCTATAAATGTAAATTATTTAAATAGAATCTGTAGTGAATTCAGTATGACAGAAGGCTCAACTTATTCTATAAAGGTAGCAAATTTAGCATACCGACCAAGATATATCTTGATTGGATTCAAAGAAGTAGATTCATCTTTCCAAAAAAATAACAATCTATTTATTCAAAAGATTGGAGATGATAATTTAAAAACAATCCAAATTCAATTAAATAGTTCTTATTATCAGTGCTCGAAGTGGAACAAAATATGTGCCGGGATAGGCATGCTGTGGCACTCGGGATTCCAGGCTTTTATGCAGAAATTTTCAGTTGGGGGTGTTGCAAAACTTTGGGGGGTGTCCAACAAATTTTTTTTTTGGGGGGGGGTGTCCACTCATTTCATCATAAGTTTCAGGGGGTGTACCTGTTTTAATGTGGGGGGGGGTGTCAAACAATTTTGGGGGGTGGGTAAATCCCTGCGGGATTCTCATTTTTGACCAAGCAAAATGACAGAGATTTTTTGCATGTGTAAATTTGTCTGATAAATAATCGGAAATTTTGTTTCAAATATAAAGCGTCAACGTCTTACTCTGATAGTCCTTTTGGTAATAGCCCATTTTCTCACATTACCTCAAAAAAACTGCAAATTCACTTAACTTTCTACGTGCTTTTATTCAACATTTAATTACAGTAAAATATATTAAAGAACTGGTAGCACTAAATGCTGTCAAACATGTTGAGAACATATCGTCAACAGAGTGGGAATAACACTAACAAACCCTCATAACTTGCAGAGAGAGTACATTGATGTTTCGCTAACGGGATCATCACGGACAATTCGCGATAGGCAGTTCTTTTCGTCTGCATGTCTGTGGCCACTGGTTAGCCAACTTTGCACATAAGCAGAGGGCTTCCATAATCTTAATGGGGGACCCACAAGGCGAATCATCATTAGTGCAGAAGCACGCGATATGGATAAGCTTGAGCGGCAGTCAGTAACAATTAGATTCATGGCACTGAACCCACGTTCACACTCGGCAGTTGATACAGGAATGCATTCTATTGTACGGAGAAGTGGCAGCAGTTGTTGTGAAATGCGCTTGCCACCATTTTCAATAAATTCCCGCATCCCCTGGAGAGAGCTAGCAGTGTCGATTTTGAATCGGGTGCAAAGCGCCCGGATACTGTCATCACCGTATAAAATATCCATTGAATCCGGCCAGAAGGATGGGTATAACACTTTAAGGTGATTGTAAAGCAGCGTGTTCGTAGAATGTGCGGATGTTACGTTGCTGGAATGATGTGTTGGGAGAAGTCGCGATTCCAGATTGTCTCGTAAGGCTTGGAAAAACCGATTAGCATTAATGAGTACATCGCATTTGCTGCCCTCGTGCAGGGTAATTCCTTTGAACGCTGGTTTTTCAGAGATTTCACACAAATGCTCTCCTCTTCCTTTTTTTAGGGACTCTAGGACAAGCAGCTCACGGTTGATGAGTTTGTGTGCCTCTGGAATGCTCATGTCCCGGCGCTGTAGAGAAAGTGAAAGGTCTGCTAGCTCTTGTAAGCCATCGTACATCACAGCTAAATTGTGCACAAAAGTGAAAGTAGATAACCATAGAGAAAGGCCAATGTAGGTAGCCTGCTCTCGTTTATCTCTGGATGGATCTATGGTAGCCTGTTGAAAGTGATAATAGAGAGCTGGATAATTTTCCCATACTGCTTTCATTGTCCGCACGCTTGATGCCACCCAAACGTGTACTTAATATTCGTCCAATCGAAAGCAGTTGCTGTCCAAGTGAATTTGCTACATCGTGCAATTCCCGTTGATTTTTAGGTGAGGCATGATACAAACTGTACAGTTTATCCATAAAACAACGGAAATTGTTTACTCCACAAACCTCTTCTACAGTATCTCCGACTCCCAATTCTAAACGGTGTGCCGCACAGTGCCAGATAACAACGTGGGAGAATTTCCTCACAATAAGTGCACCAACTCCAGCGCGACGTCCCAACATAACTGAAGCGCCATCACAGCAAAAGCCAATCCAATTTTCAGTGAGATAAGCTTCACCAATACCGTGCTTCTCCAAAGAAACTAGAAGATCTTGAAATATAACTTGGGATGTCGTTCCATTCAATTCAATTAAATCCAGGAAGACAGTATTGACCTCATGGTGCAAGACGCAGCGAATGTAAATTATCAACGTAGCTTTTTGGCTAAGTGAGGTCGATTCATCAATGAGGATAGATATCTTGGCATTCTGACTAATGATTTCCTCCAACATCTTTTTACGCATCTCTTTTGCAATGTGGTCAATTATATTGGCGCATGCATGATCGCTGTGGAGAATCCTTCCCATGTCTATTCCATTGAGCCGTTGCAAGTCGATTTCCATCGCCATGTCCGAAAAAGGCCTGTTTAACTTGGCCTGTTTATATGCCGTTCGGAAAACTCTTTCAGTAGATGCCTCATAAGCTTTACAATGAATAGTTGCCAGATTTTCCATAATCGCAGATTTCTGAGTATTCAATATCATACATGCTGTCTTATGTGCTGAGCTATTCAAGTGATCAAGCATCTTTTTGCGGAGAGACTGTTGCTGCTTTGCAAGAGTGTCACCATAGTGTGTAACATTTGCCGACATCCATTCCTCTGACATTTTGACGCCACGACCTTTATGCGGACCAAGCAATTTCACCTTGTGACACGTGGAACATCCTAAATTCTTAGCAGAAACAATCAGCCAATCATATTTGCTTTTGTATTTCAGCCAGGTTTCCACTGTCCAACAATCAGGTAATAGATGGAGAATCACGTTGCACTGTCTCAGAGTCATTGGGGATAATGGTGATTGACGATGACACACTAGAAGTAGATGGAGAATCACTTCGTTGCATTTTCAGAGCCTTCGGCTTAAAAAATCATCAATCCGTTTCACTCGTTTAAGAGACATGAGTAACTCAGACAAAAGGCTCACAAGCAATAGTGTCAATAGAGAATGTGAGTGGACAGTCCAATGTGTGAGATAAGAATAGAGGGATAGAAAGAGCTAGACTATGTGGTCGTGATTATGAGTTGCTATTAATTTAATTGGTCCATTTCATAGACACAAAATACGTAATAACACACCCTTTGTGTAAGCTACGCAGTGCCCGTGACAAGAAACTCATGCCTACACTTTCACACACACACCTTTAATACATCAAAACTCATACTATATACAGTGGATAAGAAGTACGATAAAGGCATTGAAGCGGTCCTATCTCTTACATATTGTGATTGTCAATATGTGCATGTGTATGTATATCTGCGTAACACATATATGTTTTCTTATCACGTTAATTATAACAGCTCTCTGCATGTGAAATCATGCACACATTATATATAGAGGGGGTCGCAGTATAAATAACTCAACAAACAACTTGCTGGTTTAACTAAAATAAATAAGAGAATATACCTACCTATCCATTACTGCTGCTTGGGAAATTCTTAATTGAATAGAGAATAGAGAATAAAGAATATATATATACATACATATATGGATGTACTATGTGTGACTTTAATTGCAGTATTTGTGTGCCTATAAAATGAAATAAGTACCGGGATAAACCTATAGATTATATGAAATGAAGTGCCGGGATGCAATTCCGCCTACATAATCAATGCCGGGATAATATCCCGGCTATCCCGCCTCACTTCGAGCACTGCTTATTATCCAATAAATAGAATGGAATTTAATATTGAAAATAATGAAAACATATTCCCATATCTAAATTATATTGAAACATGTTATGATTTCAAAGTTGAACCGCAATTAAGTTTAGAAGATTTCAAAAATTTATATTCTATATTTTGTATAAATGTATCAGACCAAGATGATCGCCTAGCTATAAATAATGTTGATGTTACACTTCATATAACAAAGGATTCTAATTTTAAAGCTAAAGTATATACATTAATATTAGAAGAAAAGAAAATAGAAATGAAATTATATGGTGGAAAGATTTCAATTATTGAAAATGTTAGGGGAGATTCTTCATAAGTAGATTCCCCCATAAAAAAACTTTTAAAATGAGTAAATATTGGACATGTGAAAGTTGTAATTGTCAAGTTACAAAACACCATAAAGCAAGTCATCTTAAAACTAAAAAACATACGAGAGTTGATATTACAGGAGGCGACCTACAATCTTCAAAAACAACATCTTCAATATTAAAACCTTTTACTACAGAAAAATATCCAGGTGAAAGACATTTATTCCGTCACAATCATACTGGGCCAGGAACAAGATTAGATATTAGATTAGATGAAAATAATAATCCTAAACAAGGAGAAGAACCAATAAATAGAATTGATCAAGCAGCTTTAAAACATGACATTGCTTACAACTCTGAAGATCTTAGAGATAGACATGTTGCTGATGTGAATTTAATACATGATTTAAATAATATACAAAATCCATCAAGCAAGGAAAAGATTCAAAGAGCTCTAGTTAAATTAGCAATGAAAGGTAAGATTTTCATAGGAGCAGGACTTCCTAGAAAAGCAAAAGATGTTGCTAATAAAAGGATTATTGAACAAGCAGACGTTGAAAGATCCCTTGAGAATCAACTCTTTGAGAATAAACCCTTACAAACCCCAACAGAATCACAAATAAAATATGCCAACGAATTACACCATGAATTTAGAAAAAATAAAAAATATTTAAAAGTTCAAGTACATGAAAAAGATCAAACATGGTCTGCTGATTTAGTCTTTATGCCCAAATCATCAGACCCTGAAAAATATAAAATAATTTTAACAGTAATAGATTTATATACAAGATTTGCTTTTGCAAGGTGTTTAGAAAATAAAACAGGATATTCAATTACAGAAGCATTTGAAAATATATTTGAAGAATATCAAAGAATTCCAAAATATTTATGGTGTGATAAAGGAACAGAATTTTATAACAAAGTTTTAACAAAGTTTTTAAATGAAAATGATATTAAATTATATTCAACAGAAAACGAAGGAAAAGCAGTTGTGGTTGAAAGATTAAATAGAACATTAAAAAATAAAATGTGGAAATATTTTACTGCTATTGGAAAACAAAAATGGAACAATGAATTGTTACAAAAGATTGTAAATGAATATAATAATGATGTACATAGTTCTATAAAATCAACACCTTTAAATGCTTCCTTGAATCCTGAAACAGTTAAAGTGGTAAATATTGAAAATGATGTTATTGTTGATACAACCCCTATAAAACCAAAATTTAAAATTGGTGACCGCGTAAGAATATTTAAATATAAAAATAAATTTGAAAAAGGATTCACAGCAAAATGGACAAATGAAATTTTTATTATAAATAAAATACATCATACAACTCCAATAACATATGGTATCATCGATTTAAATAATGAAAAAATATTAGGTAGATTTTATAATAATGAACTACAGAAAACAGATTTCTAAAATAAACTTTTCCACATTTCAGCTTCTTCTCTATCCAAATAAATATAATTATATTTTTCTTTCCAATGATTATCAACAAACATATCAAACATATTCTTATCAGGTTCAACATTTGAAAATAAATCATTATAAATCATATTCTTATCACGCTTGTCTAAATTAAAAAATATAAAACAATTAGAATTATTTCTTATAGAGTTTTTATCTAAAGCATAATATGTTTGAGATATATAAATAACATTACAATTATTATGTCGACCTCGTGTAAAGTAACTATTTTGGATCTCTTGATTTTTCATGTTGACAACATCATCAAATATAACTAGATTCTTTTTATCTTTAGGAAGTAAATCACAATGTAAAACATCTTCAGGTTTATTAGAGAATAAGATCTGGATTCCATCCCCTATATAATCATTTTTATTACTAATATCTGATTCTAAAATCTTTTCCTTGTACCAATCAACCATATCACAAGGATGAAAAACCTCTTCGGGATATGTATGTTGATTTTTAAAAATATCAATTATAGCTTTTTTAGTTAATTTATTTTCAAATCCACATTTCAAAAGTTGTAATTCCGGTTGGTTAATGGTTGTAGAATAAAAGATTAAATTATTATAATCCAAAAAACCATCTTCTAATAACATTCTCATAAGAAGAACATTCTTTCCACATCCAGAAGATCCAATAATTAAGCATCTAAAATTATCAGGAAATACTTTATTATTAAATTTAGATTTATGTCTATTTAAAATTGGTTTCCAAGTATCCATTTTTATTTATTATAAAATGACAACACAAAACCCTACAGAGGAATCTTTGCAAGAATTAATAAATTCAAATAAAAATAAATCAGTAGTAATCTCTGGTAAAAAATATTTTATTGGAAAACATGTAAAAGAACAAGTTAAAGAAAAACTAAAGGAAGGAGGGATTCTTCCTCTGGCGGCTTTAATACCTGCAATCATTGCCGGACTATCAGGTGCTGCTGGAATAGCTGGAGGAATTGCAACTACAGTTCAAAAAGCTAAAGAATCTCAAAAGACAGACCTAGAAAAAGAAAAACTACAAACTGAAATCGAGAAAATGAAGGGAGGGAAAGGTCTTTATCTTGATCCTTATAAAGGTCGTGGTTTAAATGATTTTTTAAAAAATCAAATTTCTACATCTGAATCTTTATCTTCAAAAGATAAAGATGATTTAAAAAAAATATGTAAATCTTTAAAAAATGGATGTCTTTGTAAAATTAAAAATGGTAAAGGTTTATACTTGAAACCCTTTCCAACGGATCCTTTACCAAAATGATACCATTTTTAATACCATTAAAATGGTATATGAAGAAAGATTAGCACTTTTAAAAAAAGTACAATCAGAACAAGATAAATATAATAAAAAAGATACAACTCAACACGCTGAATCTATAATATTAAATGAGGTAATCCAACAACAACAAGGACCAACAATTAAAGCCATAAAAGAGTTAGAAGTTTTAAAATTTAAAGAGTTGGAAGATAAACAAGATTTAAAAGAATTACCATGGTTGGAAGATTTAAATATAAAACCTCTTATACTTGATCCTAAAATTAATGTGAGTTTAAGTAAAACAATTAAACCTACATTTAATATTAATGTTGAAGGATATCAAATAATAACAATTAATAAACATGACTTTCTGTTATATTTAAATTCAGAAAATAAATCACGTATTCATTCACAAAATGTTTATAATACTAAACACCTAGATTTTGAATTTACAGATGATTTTTATGGATTAGTTTGTGGATATCCCTCAGAGAATGTTGATCTTCTAGAAATTAAAAAATATTTAAATTTAATAGAATTAGTACATGGTAGTGCTAAAGCAAAACATATTCAAGATTTAAAGAAATATTTAAATAAAAATGAAAGGGGTTATATTGTCACAGAAGGAGAGGGCCAGGGTCAGGGCCAGGGAAAGGGTAAGGAGATAAACCCAATCAATCTTTTTATTGAATTAAGAAAACTATTAGCAGCTAAAAAAGCAGGACATAATAATTTAGATTCTGATATTTTAAAGATTTCTAAAGAATTATTAAAACAAGGAATAATTTCAAAAGATAAATTTAATAAGTATACGAAGTTATAAATACGAAGTTATAAAATATAAAATGACTCCTTCAATATTAGATTTTTTAAAAACATTTGGAATAAATACAAAAACAAATTTTGATTTAAAAGATTATGCAGATTATTTAAATTTAAAAATAAAAATATTAATGAATGACATTCCAGAATTTGAAAAACTAAATAATCTTAAACTTAATATTTATGAACATGTTAAAGGATGGGGACGTGGATGCAGAGATATTATTCCAATTTATATTTCTGATTATGAAATACAGGGTAACGGAGTACAAGGAAGCGATAGCACGAGGGAGATATATCTTTTAATCTTGGAACATGAAAATAATCAACATTATATTTTAATAAAAAACTTTCAAGCTTTTACATCTCCAGAGAATCCAACTAGTGGAGGAGGAACATGTAAAAGATGTCTTCATTATTCAACAACTGAAAACTCCATGATTAAGCATGCAAGATTTTGTGAAAAGGATTCACCAGCTTTAATTAGAATGCCTACAGATCCCAGGATGTATTTTAAAAACTTTTCAAATTTATTACAAACATTAGGAGTAATTTACGGAGACTTTGAATCTATAAATCATAAACAAGATCTAGTCAATCAATATTTAAAAATAATAGAAAAATATAAACTCATGGATTCATGGAAAGCCTCTAAACAGAAGGAGAAACCAACAAGGTTAAAGGCCTTTCTAAGAAAAAATAATAAACCTAATAGTGTTGAAAAAACTAAACAATTACCATCTGCTTATAAATTATTATTTAAAAGTAATTATCCCGAAGTCATAGAATCTAGAGAATATGCATTTCAAGGAACTTCAGAAGATGTCTTGGATCATTTTACTACAAGTATAAATGATCTAGAACATGAAATATTTGAAGCATTAAAAACAAAGTATCCTCAAAATATTTCAGATCAACAATTAGAAGAATATAAAAATACATTCAACTGTTGGATGTGGAAACAAGAGATCAATACAGATGATAAGGTTATAGATCACGATCATTTAAAAAGTGAAAATAATTATCGAGGAGCAGCCCATAGAGATTGCAATCTTAATTGTCATACTCCCAAATTTGTACCAGTTATATTTCATAATCTTTTTGGTTATGACGTACATCTATTTATAAAGCATCTAGCAGCAAATGCCAAAAACTCTTTCAAGGTTATTGGCTTAACAAAGGAAAAATATAAATCACTTGAATATGGGAAATTAAAATTTATAGATTCCTTAAACTTTCTCCAAATGTCTTTAGATGGCATAGCAAAAACATTAAAGCTAGAAGATTTTAAAATCACTCGGGAGTTCTTGGAAAAAAATAATATACCAGCAGAAGAATTTCCTACATGCTTGGCGAAAGGAATATATCCCTAGATGTTTACATCCTAGCAGATTGCTTTGAAGAATTTACAAAGTCTTTTGTTCTTAAACCTTATAATTATATAACAGCTCCTTCTTTAGCTTGGGATACTATGTTATATACCATTTGGACTTCAGATCTTCCAGAATCTGATAAAATTATAGATCTTTTAACCGACCAAGATATGTTTAATCAAATTAAAACAAACATTAGAGGAGGAGTATCTTCAGTAATGGGTAATCGAGAAATAAAAGCTAGAAATGCAATAACTACTAGCCGAAGAATCTCTAAACACCCTGATCCATATATAAAACTTAACAATGAGGAACTAAAAGAAGTATTAGAAGGAATGAAAAATCCTCTATTTATACTTTATATAGATGCAACAGCTTTATATTCAGGAATTATGACTCAATATTTACCAATGAGTGACTTTCATGAAATATATCCTCCAGAATGCCCCTCAGAAGAAGAATGCCCCTTTAAAGACCTTATAAAAGAAATACGTTCAACTCCTAAAGATTCTCCAATAGGATACTTTATAGAATGTGACCTCGATTACCCAGGTGATATAAAATCAGGAACAAGACACTTCCCTTTAGCCCCTATAAGAAGAAAGATTGATATCAACGAACTTTCACTCTGGCAAATCTCACAAGATAAACCTCCAACAATGAAACTTCTTTGTGATCAAACAGATCGAACTTATTATCTTTGTCACTATAGACTCCTCCAGTTTTATCTTTCACAAGGAATGATATTAAAAAAAGTTCATAGTGTCATAAGATTTAAACAAGCAGCATTCATGAAGACTTTCATCGAGGAGAACATTCGTTGTCGAAACATTGCAAAAAGAGAAGGTAACCTTTTAAAAGACAATAATTATAAACTTTTAAACAATTCAGTCTTTGGGAAGACAATGGAGAATGTTGATAAATATACTCATATTGAACTCCTAACAAATACCCCGAAAGATATAGCCCGTTATAATCGTATGCTAGGAAAGCCTACATTTAAAAACGCACAAGTATTTTCTGAAAGTCTTACTGCAGTAGAACTAAAGAATTATGAGAAAACATATAATAAACCAATATTTATTGGCTTTGCAATTTTAGAACTTTCAAAATTACAAATGTATGAAACATATTATAACATCTTACAACCTATATATGGATCGAATATAGCAATGCATGCAATGGATACAGATTCAATGTTTTTAACAATAAGAACTCACGATTTACAAAGTGATATCTCTGAAAATCCTATACTTTCAAATTTAATAAATTCATCTGGAGAGTTATTTTCATTTAAAGATGAAAAACCAAATACTCCAATAGAAAATGGAATATTTATTTGTGCTAAACAATATTCATACGAAACATTTACAAAACCTAAATTTGAAGAGCATACATTTATATTTAAAACCCCAGATACAGAAGAAAGCATTACACATAGATATCCTATATTCCCTAAAGGACCTGAAGGCCAAGGAGAAAAACCTGTAAAGGATAACAGATGTAAAGGAATTCAGAGATGTGTAGCAAAGAAACTTTCTCATCAAGATTATATAGATACATTGAATCCAAATCATAAAGATAAAATTGATGAAATACATCAACTTAAAAGTGAAAACCATAATATTTACTTGATAGAATCCCAAAAAGTATCATTATCAAATTATGATGATAAAAGATTCATACTAAGTCATTTAAAGACAACTCTTCCTATAGGAAATAATTTAATACCGATAATAAAAAATCTTGCTAGTTTGAATAAGTTATATGATACAAAGATTACTGATCTTGATATTTATAATGTTGAAATCATTTATCCTGAGAGAATTGAGAAACCTTTATATTCTCAAGTTTTTAATCCTATATGTTTAGAACTTAAATATTTTAATACTGATCCTGAATATATAAAAGGTCTAAGTGATAAAGAATTTAAAGATCATAAGGAGGTTCTAAAAACTAATTTCGAAAAGTTAACATCAGATTCTATCAAATGATTTTTTTCTTTTAAAAATGTCAACAATTAATTTAAGAGTGACAACATCAACCTTTTGAAGGGCAATAAATTTTTTTATGTATGATTCTTTAGCCACTTCTTTCGTTTAATTTTTTTAGAATATTGATTAGTTATAACATTAGCACTTTTTAATCTATTAATATTATTTTTAATATCTTGTATTATTTGATTTGATTTCATTATTTCATCATCAGTTAAGATTCCATCTTCCAAAGCTTTTAATTAAAATAAAAATAATTTAGAGATTCCTAATTCTATTGATAAACAAACTTCACGATATAAACTTTTCTTTTTAGAAGTATAAGATAATGAAACTATTTCAGTCAAGAAACCATCAGCTACAGAAATACTTCCAAGTATTACAGGTGCTATTGTTAAAACTGGTAAAGTTATGGGTAAAATAACTGTTAATATTGCAGATGCAAATCCTAAAGAATAACCTATAACTTTTAAAACTGTATTCCCTTTATTCCATCTATCTTTAACCTTTTTATAATGCTTTAATAAATCTTGTAAATGTAAGGTTTCTGATTTAAATTCTTTTACTCTCATAATTTCAAGTTCTGTGGGAGCCGAGGCCTTGGAACCTTTGTAACCTTCGGAATAATATCCTGATGATCTCAATTCTGGAGGGACCTCTGGATAAATTTTTTCTTCTCTTACTTCTTCCATCTTTTGGACTTTGTCCATTTTATTAATTAAAAAAATAAGACTTTATTCTTCTGAGCACCATCTGGCACCAATACTCGGATATCAAAAGAAACTCTTGTTGAGAGAATATCTTTATACAATTCCATCAATGCTTTACGAACTTCATCAACATCAACCTTTTTTTCATAAAATATTAAATCTATATATTGTACAAGTGTGCTTTTAAAAATAATATTCTTACTTTTAACTTTATGTAGTCCATGTGAATGAGTATTAACATACCAATCTCCGTGTGGTAAATCATAACTAGTCATTATAACATCACCCTTTTCAAGCTTACTATTATAATCACATTTCACAAACCATTTCATTCTTTCATTATCATCATCAAACAAAAAGAAATAAGGATCAATAATCTTTACAACCATAAAAACACCCCATTCTTTACTGTTTGTTGTTATTAAACTTGGTTCTATAAAATGTTTATATGTATGGGGTAATAATGTTTTATTCTGTTCTAATTCAGCAGCTCTTTTTCTAATACTATGTGTGGTGTTAATGTGTGTTCCATGAGACTCTAAATTTGAAATTCTTTTATTAAATGATGTAATCATCTCATTTATTATATTATATATTGTATTAAATTTAGTATTCATAATTTGTTTATCTTTAGAATTTAATATGCTAGTATTTAACTTTACAACTTGTTCAGTTAACAGACTTTGTAACTTGTCAAATTTATCATTAAATCGTTGTTCGATATTATTAAGCTTTGATTCCATTGAATCCATTTTTGTTGTTAATGAACTTTCAATTCTTGTTGTTGTTAAATCAGTATATTTTTTAACACCATCAACATATTTCTTATTAACTGCATCAGCTTCATCAGTTGGAAAAGATAATTCTTTTATCTTGTGTCCATTTAAAATTAAATCACCCTTCATTGAATCACCTCTTTCATTAATATATTTATTTTCTGTTAAAGTTAATATTTCTTCTGTATTAAACCCTGTTTTTATTGTTCCACCACCTCTATTACATGGAATATAAGAACTCATTTATTAATAATTTAAAATGACATGTGGAACTTCGTATTCAAACCTGTTTCAAATGTAAATACATTGAAATCTCTTCTCCATTAAAATCAATCAATTCTCCTTCTTGATTAAGAATTTTAAAATTAATATCCATTATATATTTTCTACATAAAGGTAAATAATTTGGAGGATTCATTCTTTCAACTATTTTATATCCCATAGGAACTGTGTTTGAGGGAAAGGAATATAAAACATTTGTTTGTTTACCATTATTATAAGAACCTGTTATACAATCACAATGAATATTTATTGTGTTTGTATTTATTATTTTTATAATATTTTCTGATGTTATATTCTCAACTTTAGGTATGTTATAATGACTCTGTGTAAATCCTAAAATTGTTCTAAAGAAACTTTTATTTTGAAACCTAATTCCTATATTCTTTAAAGTCATTATACATTTTGAAGTTGGTAAATCTATTTTAATTTCAATAGCTCCATTTGTTTTTTTAGAAAGTATATTATTTAAATCTTTTATCTCATAAGCCCCGGGTTCTATTATTATTATAATGTTATCCTCGAATTTTGGGGGGCTTACATAACTAAATGTGTTATTATCTTTAGTTATATTAAAAATAGTATTATAAGCACAAAACCATAATAGTCCTAATTCATAATTTAAATTTTGATCTAATTTAATTGAATCTTGAAAGTTTATAGTAAAGTCTGATTCTTTTGAATTTATAGATAAAGTTCTTGAATATTTATCTGACATTATGTTTACCATTTTTTTTAAATTATCTTCCGGAAGGTTGCGAAGCTCCATTTTCATAGTATAGATTTTAAATCATTATAAATTTCTTGGATTAAGGAAGTGAAACCTTCTCCTTTGGATTTATTCAATCTATACAAAACATATAAGCTTAAAATACCACATATTTTAGTATTATTAGGTTGAACTTGTAAAGAATTAAAAGTGTAGTCCGAGAGATAGTCTTCAACTTCTTTAGTGGGTTTAATCCCAAAAGAATCAAAGTATATAGATTTATTATATATACAAACCCAATGAGATCCTTTTTCATTTGAATTTTGATAATTTATAATGATATTCTTTGGAGTGTCTTCTTTCAGACTCGACAATTCATCATTCATTAATATTTTTATTTTTAAATTTAAATAATCTGCATAATCTTTTAAATCAAAATTTGTTTTTGTATTTATTCCAAATGTTTTTAAAAAATCTAATATTGAAGGAGTCATTTTATATTTTATAACTTCGTATTTATAACTTCGTATACTTATTAAATTTATCTTTTGAAATTATTCCTTGTTTTAATAATTCTTTAGAAATCTTTAAAATATCAGAATCTAAATTATTATGTCCTGCTTTTTTAGCTGCTAATAGTTTTCTTAATTCAATAAAAAGATTGATTGGGTTTATCTCCTTACCCTTTCCCTGGCCCTAACCCTGGCCCTCTCCTTCTGTAACAATATAACCCTTTTCATTTTTATTTAAATATTTCTTTAAATCTTGAATGTTTTGCTTTAGCACTACCATGTACTAATTCTATTAAATTTAAATATTTTTTAATTTCTAGAAGATCAACATTCTCTGAGGGATATCCACAAACTAATCCATAAAAATCATCTGTAAATTCAAAATCTAGGTGTTTAGTATTATAAACATTTTGTGAATGAATACGTGATTTATTTTCTGAATTTAAATATAACAGAAAGTCATGTTTATTAATTGTTATTATTTGATATCCTTCAACATTAATATTAAATGTAGGTTTAATTGTTTTACTTAAACTCACATTAATTTTAGGATCAAGTATAAGAGGTTTTATATTTAAATCTTCCAACCATGGTAATTCTTTTAAATCTTGTTTATCTTCCAACTCTTTAAATTTTAAAACTTCTAACTCTTTTATGGCTTTAATTGTTGGTCCTTGTTGTTGTTGGATTACCTCATTTAATATTATAGATTCAGCGTGTTGAGTTGTATCTTTTTTATTATATTTATCTTGTTCTGATTGTACTTTTTTTAAAAGTGCTAATCTTTCTTCATATACCATTTTAATGGTATTAAAAATGGTATCATTTTGGTAAAGGATCCGTTGGAAAGGGTTTCAAGTATAAACCTTTACCATTTTTAATTTTACAAAGACATCCATTTTTTAAAGATTTACATATTTTTTTTAAATCATCTTTATCTTTTGAAGATAAAGATTCAGATGTAGAAATTTGATTTTTTAAAAAATCATTTAAACCACGACCTTTATAAGGATCAAGATAAAGACCTTTCCCTCCCTTCATTTTCTCGATTTCAGTTTGTAGTTTTTCTTTTTCTAGGTCTGTCTTTTGAGATTCTTTAGCTTTTTGAACTGTAGTTGCAATTCCTCCAGCTATTCCAGCAGTACCTGATAGTCCGGCAATGATTGCAGGTATTAAAGCCGCCAGAGGAAGAATCCCTCCTTCCTTTAGTTTTTCTTTAACTTGTTCTTTTACATGTTTTCCAATAAAATATTTTTTACCAGAGATTACTACTGATTTATTTTTATTTGAATTTATTAATTCTTGCAAAGATTCCTCTGTAGGGTTTTGTGTTGTCATTTTATAATAAATAAAAATGGATACTTGGAAACCAATTTTAAATAGACATAAGAGTAAATTTAATAATAAAGTATTTCCTGATAATTTTAGATTATTAATTGTTGGTTCTTCTGGATGTGGAAAGAATGTTCTTCTTATGAGAATGTTATTAGAAGATGGTTTTTTGGATTATAATAATTTAATCTTTTATTCTACAACCATTAACCAACCGGAATTACAACTTTTGAAATGTGGATTTGAAAATAAATTAACTAAAAAAGCTATAATTGATATTTTTAAAAATCAACATACATATCCCGAAGAGGTTTTTCATCCTTGTGATATGGTTGATTGGTACAAGGAAAAGATTTTAGAATCAGATATTAGTAATAAAAATGATTATATAGGGGATGGAATCCAGATCTTATTCTCTAATAAACCTGAAGATGTTTTACATTGTGATTTACTTCCTAAAGATAAAAAGAATCTAGTTATATTTGATGATGTTGTCAACATGAAAAATCAAGAGATCCAAAAGAGTTACTTTACACGAGGTCGACATAATAATTGTAATGTTATTTATATATCTCAAACATATTATGCTTTAGATAAAAATTCAATAAGAAATAATTCTAATTGTTTTATATTTTTTAAATTTGACAAGCGTGATAAGAATATGATTTATAATGATTTATTTTCAAATGTTGAACCTGATAAGAATATGTTTGATATGTTTGTTGATAATCATTGGAGAGAAAAATATAATTATATTTATTTGGATAGAGAAGAAGCTGAAATATGGAAAAGTTTGTTTTAGGAGCCTTTGGTTCCCACAAAGTTAAAGAATTATTATTTTAAAAGCTTGATTTCTGTAACTCATTATTATAAAATCTACCTAATATTTTTTCATTATTTAAATCAATGATGCTATATGTTATTGGAGTTGTATAATGTATTTTATTTATAATAAAAATTTCATTTGTCCATTTTGCTGTGAATCCTTTTTCAAATTTATTTTTGTATTTAAATATTCTTACTCGTTCACCAATTTTAAACTTTGGTTTTATAGGGGTTGTATCAACAATAACATCATTTTCAATATTTACCACTTTAATGGTTTCAGGCTTCATGGAAGCATTTAAAGGTGTTGATTTTATAGAACTATGTACATCATTATTATATTCATTTACAATCTTTTGTAACAATTCATTGTTCCATTTTTGTTTTCCAATAGCAGTAAAATATTTCCACATTTTATTTTTTAATGTTCTATTTAATCTTTCAACCACAACTGCTTTTCCTTCGTTTTCTGTTGAATATAATTTAATATCATTTTCATTTAAAAACTTTGTAAAAACTTTGTTATAAAATTCTGTTCCTTTATCACACCATAAATATTTTGGAATTCTTTGATATTCTTCAAATATATTTTCAAATGCTTCTGTAATAGAATATCCTGTTTTATTTTCTAAACACCTTGCAAAAGCAAATCTTGTATATAAATCTATTACTGTTAAAATTATTTTATATTTTTCAGGGTCTGATGATTTGGGCATAAAGACTAAATCAGCAGACCATGTTTGATCTTTTTCATGTACTTGAACTTTTAAATATTTTTTATTTTTTCTAAATTCATGGTGTAATTCATTAGCATATTTTATTTCTGATTCTGTTGGGGTTTGTAAACTAGTCTTGGCTGTACTCTCGAGGGATCTTTCAATCTCTGCTTGTTCGATAATCTTTTTATTAGCAACATCTTTTGCTTTCCTAGGAAGTCTTGCACCCATGGTGATCGGACTGTGTCCTAAGCCTATGAAAATCTTACCTTTCATTGCTAATTTAACTAGAGCTCTTTGAATCTTTTCCTTGCTTGATGGATTTTGTATATTATTTAAATCATGTATTAAATTCACATCAGCAACATGTCTATCTCTAAGATCTTCAGAGTTGTAAGCAATGTCATGTTTTAAAGCTGCTTGATCAATTCTATTTATTGGTTCTTCTCCTTGTTTAGGATTATTATTTTCATCTAATCTAATATCTAATCTTGTTCCTGGCCCAGTATGATTGTGACGGAATAAATGTCTTTCACCTGGATATTTTTCTGTAGTAAAAGGTTTTAATATTGAAGATGTTGTTTTTGAAGATTGTAGGTCGCCTCCTGTAATATCAACTCTCGTATGTTTTTTAGTTTTAAGATGACTTGCTTTATGGTGTTTTGTAACTTGACAATTACAACTTTCACATGTCCAATATTTACTCATTTTAAAAGTTTTTTTATGGGGGAATCTACTTATGAAGAATCTCCCCTAACATTTTCAATAATTGAAATCTTTCCACCATATAATTTCATTTCTATTTTCTTTTCTTCTAATATTAATGTATATACTTTAGCTTTAAAATTAGAATCCTTTGTTATATGAAGTGTAACATCAACATTATTTATAGCTAGGCGATCATCTTGGTCTGATACATTTATACAAAATATAGAATATAAATTTTTGAAATCTTCTAAACTTAATTGCGGTTCAACTTTGAAATCATAACATGTTTCAATATAATTTAGATATGGGAATATGTTTTCATTATTTTCAATATTAAATTCCATTCTATTTATTGGATAATAAGAACTATTTAATTGAATTTGGATTGTTTTTAAATTATCATCTCCAATCTTTTGAATAAATAGATTGTTATTTTTTTGGAAAGATGAATCTACTTCTTTGAATCCAATCAAGATATATCTTGGTCGGTATGCTAAATTTGCTACCTTTATAGAATAAGTTGAGCCTTCTGTCATACTGAATTCACTACAGATTCTATTTAAATAATTTACATTTATAGATTTGTTGGAATTTAATCTTTCAAGAAGTTTGATTTCAGAATGTGGATTTAATGTCCATTCAGGTATATGCAATTCTAGTGTTGATAATTTTAATTTAGCTTTTGTATCTGCAGCTCCATAGAACAATCTTTTATCACCTTCTAGTCTATTACAGATGAGTTCTTTAAAAACATTATGGAGCACCCGGTTATAGTTTTGAAGGAATCCGAACAAGTGTTTTAATTCAAAATAACCTTCAAATTTTTTCAACTTATAAAGTTCAGCTCTTTTATAGTAAGCATAATTTATATCTAAACCATCTTTATCTAAATCCCCTTTATTAACATCAGGAATCCAACCTGTTAATTCACCATATTCAGTTTTATAATCACAACCAGTCAAAATAAAATTTAACATTGTAGAATATACTCCTGGATGTAAAACAGTTTCAATTTCTGATGATCCTAGTTTTAATCTCATGTTGGAGAATAAATTTGGAAAGAAATTGTTTTCTAGGGTTATATCTTTGTTTGCTTCAATTTCTAATTCAATTTTATAATATAATTTGGCATTACAAATATCTATTGGGTTTGATGTTTGAAGAGATTGAAAAACTATATCACCCCTACGATTTAAGTTTGCAATAGATCCTGAAGTTGGCGAGATTTTTAAAATATCGATTTTTTTTATTTCATGAGTAAATTCTTTATTATAATCAAGATTTAATTTATTTTTTTCTTGAATTTTGAGATTTATATTATTCATTTTTATAATAAAAATTTAAAAAATGATAAAAATCCGAACTCCGATAGCGCAGTGGGCTAGACTGGCACAGTGGTTCAAATGGATAGCGGTTCAAATCCTAACTACGGTTAGTTTTTTTTTAACATAAAATAATATTAAAAATTTGAAAATAATATTGAAAATGGTGTGGGTATCTTAGATTTATATTTTATTTTATTTATTTTTATTTTATTTTATTTATTTTATTTTATTTTTTTATTAATTAAAAATTTAAAAAATGACAAAAATCCGAACTCCGATAGCGCAGTGGGAATAGACTGGCACAGTGGTTCAAATGCTAGCGGTTCAAATCACGTCTGAGGTTAGTTTTTTTTTCAACATAAAATAATATTAAAAATTTGAAAATAATATTGAAAAATGGTGTGGGTATCTTAGGAAATAAATCTTGTTATTTTATTTATTTATTTATTAATTAATTAATTTTTAAACATAAATATGAAAAAAAAAATATTGAAACGGGTGATGGTGGCGAACCGGTAATTATCGCCACCAGTCTTTCGAACACCCCCGGATCGATTCTATAATGTGCACATTTATTTCTTGGTTGTTTTCGGACCTCTTTCGGATTCGCTTTCGAATTCATTTGTACTTTCGAGCAGCACACTTAAAACGCCGATGAAATCGACTTCGTGAGCGAGAAGCGAATAATAAGGTGTGCTGCTATTATCGAATTGATTCTGATATATAAGTCTGGCCAGCTTGTATATTGGAAGAGAT
>CAUHTR010004505.1:0-26091 GCA_959609185.1 Schmidtea polychroa | reverse complement strand
CAATTTGTTCAACAGCTTCAGTTTCTTCAACTTCGGTAACTTGTTCGACCTAATTGTTAGGCTTCAGCAAAAGCTTCAGAAACTTCGTTACATATGTTTGAATCGGATCCTACAACTAATTTGATTTGTTCTCTTCGATTGAATTGAGCTTTGAGTTCTGAGGTATTGATTCTACCATTTTTTTTTGAGATTTTTTTGAAAAAAAGAAAAAGGAAGTATATAAGATTATAAGTAGATAATAGTGTCATAGCTGGGCCACTTTTTGGTACCCCTTTAACTACTTACTAAATAATATTAAGCGACACATTTTAAATTATGTTTAATTAATAATTACTTTTCTATCTATTTAAATTCTTTTTTTTAATTTGATTATTTAAATACTTTATTTAATTATTACTTTTATTTAATTTTTAATTACTTTTAATTGTATTGATTAATTACTTTATTTTATTGAATTATTTTATTTATGACATTTACATTATGTATTATATAATAATATCACTTTTATTTTCATTTATTTATTTTAATATTTTATTTAATTATAAGATAACGCCAATCAAACATTTTTTTCACGATTTATTTCGACAGTTTTCCTGTCATCATCAGGTGGCATATAATACTCATTAAATAAAGGATTTTAAACAAATTTAATTATATATAAAAATTTTTTATTTTATAAAAAATATTATTTTTTAAAAACTTTAACATTTAAAATTTAATTTAATAATTTAAAAATTTAAAAAATTTTTTTTTTAATTAATTATTTAATTTAACACAACAATCAATACATACAATACACAAAAGCTTATTTAAAAACACTCAACACACAAGTATTTACAGCATTCTGCACATTAATTTTCGGATTCAATGATTTTATCAACAACGCCTCACAAATCACACGTTCCCAATAATTATCGAAGTTTTTTAATAAAATTTTAAAATCAGACATACCTATTTTAATCTTACAGCCCTTATTGTGCTCACCAATATGGGTCAAAGACTTCGGTCTACAATGTTCTCGAGCTCGAATACAGAGATGACGGGAAGTCTCTCCAATGTATGTGGCATTACACCCATTACATGTAAACTGATAAACGAGATCGGAACACAATTCAACCAAAGTCTTTGACTTATTAATAAACATATTGCGTACTTTCCATGAAGGATAGTGTCAACTTCATGGAAAGTACGCAATATGTTTATTAATAAGTCAAAGACTTTGGTTGAATTGTGTTCCGATCTCGTTTATCAGTTTACATGTAATGGGTGTAATGCCACATACATTGGAGAGACTTCCCGTCATCTCTGTATTCGAGCTCGAGAACATTGTAGACCGAAGTCTTTGACCCATATTGGTGAGCACAATAAGGGCTGTAAGATTAAAATAGGTATGTCGGATTTTAAAATTTTATTAAAAAACTTCGATAATTATTGGGAACGTGTGATTTGTGAGGCGTTGTTGATAAAATCATTGAATCCGAAAATTAATGTGCAGAATGCTGTAAATACTTGTGTGTTGAGTGTTTTTAAATAAGCTTTTGTGTATTGTATGTATTGATTGTTGTGTTAAATTAAATAATTAATTAAAAAAAAAATTTTTAAATTTTTAAATTATTAAATTAAATTTTAAATGTTAAAGTTTTTAAAAAATAATATTTTTTATAAAATAAAAAATTTTTATATATAATTAAATTTGTTTAAAATCCTTTATTTAATGAGTATTATATGCCACCTGATGATGACAGGAAAACTGTCGAAATAAATCGTGAAAAAAATGTTTGATTGGCGTTATCTTATAATTAAATCATTGCCATGTATGTTTAACTTTTTATTTAATTATTTAATTTATTACATCTTATTAATTTTTATTTTTATTATTTAATTTAAGTAATTAAATAATTTATTATTAATATTATTACGCATTATTTTTATTATTACTTTATGTTTTATTTATTTATAATACATACATAATAGCTCATCAGTTTCTATACCATAATTAATACCATAGTTAGCGAAAATTTTTGTATATATATATATATATATATATATATATATATATATATATATATATATATATATATATATATATATATATAGATTGATAGATAGATAGATTGATTATTTTAAAAACTAATAATTATTTTGGTAAGTTTATTAGTCAGAATTTTTATTAGGCCCAACACATTTTTATATTCTAGTCATCGAGTTAAGTTAAGTTCAGTCTTTAAAACATAATATCTAAGTATATATTTTCTCCATTTATAATTTATAATTAAACCCGAAGGACCATAATACGTGCAAGAATAATTACTTCAAATTGTTTTAATTTAATTGAATAAATAAAAACATTCCCTCTAATATGATATAATTTTACTTTTACAAATACAAATAAAATTAAATGCTTTTTCCTTGAAAAATTAATAAGGAAATTTTTTTATAGTAATAAATAACTGCACAACAATTGCATAATATAATATAATATATGGACTAAATATTTAGTGTAATTTATTGTAAAAATATGTATATGCTCCTAAATTTCCAAGTCACTAAAACAAGAAAGTTGATCAAATGCATTAATTATCCACTTAAATTAGATTCAAAATTTACAGTTAAAAACCTTGAAAATTCAAAATATTTGCCTCAGTCATATGAAAATGATGCATTTAAACAAATATTGCAAAATAATCATTTGAAAAATAGTTTAACAACATTTAAATTATCCGATGAATATAGTATGTTGGAACATTATAAAACTTATCCATTTTCTGCAAAAAGATTCCTCCATCTTACAACAGAATCAAATGAAAATATTTCCATCGAAATGCAAACCGAAAATTGGAAACCGTTTTTGGAATATACAGAAAATCCGATTTCTGAAACAAATCTCAAAGTAATAATGAAGAACATAATTCTTTCTACTCAAGCGTTGTCTTTATTGGGATATGTTTCCATCAATTTACAAGCGGAGTGCATTTTCATTCACCCGGAAACTTTGGATATCCGTCTGATAAACTTTAAACATGTCATTAAAGATGATTGTGACATTTCTGAAGGTTTTGTAACATCAAATCAAGCAAGTTTGGGATTTATTAAAGAACAAGTGGAAGAACAGTTGGTAATGAAATTTGGAATGATGTTGAACCGATGCAATTTGGTTTCTGAATCTTTTACCGATTATTTACCGAATATTTCAGATAATGATAAAGAAAGTAAACTTCATTCGTCAATTAATTTCAAAGATTTATTGCTCAATTCCTTGATGGTTAGTATCAAATTTAATGATCTTCTAGATCACAAATGGTTTCATGAATCATAAAATTTCCTGAGATCATTACAAAAAAGTAAATAAATATATATAAATAAAAAATAGCCTTCATTAGCCATTCAAAATTCATCATTCTTATTTCATACGAATAAAATATTGCTTATACCAAATTTATTAAAAATTTTATTAGGATTAATAAAGAGTTCCTTGCAATCACATTGCAATCATTTTCATCTGTCATATTAATTTAAATTCCAAAACTTTATTTTTCACACAACACGATTATTTAAACAACAACAAAACAATACCGCTTCACAATGTTATTCAAAGATATTTCAGAAGCGTTGATAATTCTTTTTATGAGATATGATTTCATACATTTCAATATAAATTATAAATAATTATATAACATTTTGTTTAAACTTAAATTCAAAAATTATTAATATTATCAATAAAATCAAAACTTTATAATCTCAACTTTCTTTAAATCCAACTTATTTTTATCCATTTTTAAATTATAATACTCACCATACAAAATGGTTTCAGAAAAATTAGAATGTTAGATCAAAATTGGTGATTTTTTAGAACTCATATTTAGTACCACCGTTTATTTCGTGACATTTGCTGTACACTTTTTGTTTTCCCCCACTCCTTGGTTTTTTTATTATTTTTTTGATGTCATAATGATATAATAATATAAAATAATATTATAATATAAAAAATAGAGTGTTATGTGTAATGGCATATATGATTACATCAATATTACCCACCCGAAGATTATGTAATACAGAGGGGCCCCGTGGTTCAGAACAAAGATATATATATATATATATATATATATATATATATATATATATATATATATATATATATATATATATATATATATATATATATATATATATATATATATATATATATATATATATATATATATATATATTTAAAAGATTGAAGATCCTTAGTATTATATTGCCTACATTTTATTTTACCAATTAAATTAATCAAACATTTTCTAAAAAACATCATTTTTAATTAAAAAGTATTTGTTATATTATTAACTTATATTTAATAATACGCTTCCATAAATTCAATAACAATTAAAATTTATAGGCGAAAAGCTCAAATCATATACAAAACTTTCCTCGTTACTATTTTCTTCTTCACATTATTTACATGTGGTGAAGCTTATCAGAATCCGGTAGTGTTCGGTAAAATGTATATAAAATGTAAATATTTATTGTACAAAATATAGAAATGTTTATTACTAAAATAATATCATTAAATAAAAATACAAAATAATAATAAGAGTAATTAATATTCTAAAAAATTTTATTTTATCTAAATATATATCAGCAATTTTGTAGTGGATTGATTATCCAACAAGACTTTCCTAGTTCCCATTTTTAATATTTTTGACTTTAATTCTCTAAAAAGTATTTCTATAGCGAATTGATGTTTATTTTTAAATTATTATTATTGTGAGGATATTTAAGCATAATTAAAATTAAGTTTTAAACTAAATATATTAAAATTTTAAATAAATTAAATCTGAAACGAAATAAATTAAATTAAAAAAGATTTTTATATATTTTAACGTATATGTTAAGTTGATTGTTGTATTATTATATTATTGTGGTGTGCTATGCTAGAAATTTGAAGGACCCGATAGAGTCACCGGTAAGAAAAATGTGTTGGGACTATCGGGNACTATCGGGGTGCGTGTTGTGTAACAATAAAGCAAATAAAAATAATATAAACAATAGTATATTAATCTAAAACTTTTATTTAACCAAATAAAAAAACCTTGAGTGAGGATAGAAAAGTATATCAATTGTCTCTTGACTCGAATTTAATAGTTGGGTATTCGTTCCTTGTTTTCGAATTTATATTTCTATTTAGTTTTCTTTTTGATTGTTTAGGGAATATAAGAATAGGTAATGGATGTTGTTGTAGAATTTGAACTGAACAGGAATTTGGTAGGAAAGTATATCAGTTGTCACTTGTTACAAAATTATCGGTTGTGTATTTGTCTTTTTCTATTTTCTTGGGGTCTATATTTCTGTTTAGTTTTCTTTTCGATCGTTCAAAGAGTATGGGAAAGAAAATATCTTCCAATTCTTCAATTTAATATAGCGCTGATAATTCTAATTCTTCAGTTGTTCAATTTGATTTAATCTTCTGGAGTTTTTGTTTTTTTTAAATTTTCTTATTGATTTTATTAATTTGTCTTTTTTCTATAGTGATAATTTACTATGGTAAATTATCACTATATAGTTTATTTATTTTTTTAAATAAAATAAAAACCTTCTCCACGTACAGCGTGCAGAATTGTTTATTACATTCATACAATGTGATTAACAAAACCAAAAAAAACAGAGAATCACAATACATTACAGAACTTCCCCCTTTAGAACCGGAGGTTAACATTTAAACAGCTTTACATATTTACAGAGACAAGATAAATCATATGTTGTTGTGTTTTGTGATGATTTAGTTGTGTTTATGTTTTGTGTTTTACAACTAGCACATTATAAAAATTGTACAACTAAATTTTGTGGGTGCATGTGTTGTTTATTTGAGGCAATCGCTATAACGCTTTTTGTATTCTGGTGAGATTGTTGTGTTCTTGTCAAAAATTTTTGTTAAGTCTTTTTCGCTGAATCTGATGTGTTTCTGGTTTGTCTGTATTTCTGTTCGTTCTTGAGTTTTGTATTTTGGGTGGTTGTTTTCGTGATATGGTTTTAATCTGCGTATGTTTATTTTGATTTGTTTATTGTCTTTTAAAATTGTGCCAACGTTTTTATACATATTTAACAGTTTGTATGGGCCTTCGTACTTTGTTTCAAATCAGCTAGTGAAGGGTTTCTTTACTAAAACCATGTCTATTATTAGTTCTGTTTGGTTTTGGGTTTTATTATTATTTTTGTTTTTTAGAATACTTTTTAGTATGGGTATTTGTGATTCTTTGGCGGTAGTTTTTATCTTGTTTTCGTTTTCGTCCTTTAAGTTTGGTAGGTTTGTATGGTGTCCAAAAACTGATTGGCTAGGGCTTTTGTTGTTTAGGCTTGAAGGGTTGTTTCGTAATCCTATTAGTATTTCTGGTAATTTTTCTAACCAGTTGTTGTTATTATTTGTTTTTGTTCTGATTGCTTGTTTTAATGATCGGTGTAATCTCTCGACTTTTCCGTTTGATTGTGGATTGTATGCTGTTGTTCTGGTTTTGTTGATGTTATATTTGTTGCAAAGTCCTTTGAAAATGTCGGATTCAAATTGCCTACCCTGATCGCTGATTATTGTCTTTGGGCAGCCATACCGGGCGAACCAGTTTAATTCTAATTTACTGCATATTTTTGCTGCTGATATTTCCTTTATGGGAATGGCTTCGAACCAATTTGTTTTTCGATCTATTATAGTTAATAAGTACTTGTGTTTATTATTTGGAGGTAGAGGGCCGACTATGTCGATGTGTATCGTTTCGAACGGTTCAGAACTTGGGAATTGTACAATTGTTGTTTTGAATTGTTTTGTTGTTATTTTATTCTTTTGACACTGTGGGCAATTTTTTACGAATGTTTTTACGTCCCTTCTCATATAAGGCCAAACAACTTTGGTATGCAGAAGTTCGTATGTGGCTTTGTTTCCCGGGTGGTAGATGTTGTGATATTTTTGGAGGTATTGATCGCGCAGTTCTGCTGGTACTACAATCCTTTTGTTATTGTCATTTGAAGTGTCGTACCATATGCCGTCTATTTCTTCCAGGTGGAGTGAATTCAACCTTGGAGTTTCGATTGTTGTTTCTTTTTGTTTAGTTTTTAACTTTTCTAACTCTATGATGGGTGTTATGTTAAGTGCATTTATGTCAGTTTCTATTCTTGATAATGCATCTGCACTTATGTTAGCTGAACCTGCTATGTATTTTATTTTGCAATTAAATTGTGAAATATAGTTTAATTGTCTTATTTGTCTCGGTGAAGGATTTTTCATGTTCCTTGCGTTTATTAAGGGTTTATGGTCGGTATACACTTCGAAATCTTTTCCTTCCAATAGATATTGGAAATGTCTGATTGTATCATGTAATGCTAATAACTCCCTGTCAAAAGTGGAGTATCTCATTTGGTGAGTTTTGAGTTTCTTTGAGAAGAAGGCTATTGGTCTTTTTTCGTTATTTTCTTCTTGGAATATCGTTCCGCCCATTGCTACTCCCGAACAATCTGTGTTGACTATGTATGGTAAATCTTGGTTGGGATAGTTTAGGATGCTTGCATTTTTCAGATTTTCTTTTGCCTGTTCGAACGCTGTTATTAGTTTTTCGTTCCAATCTATTTTGATGTTTCTCTTTATTTTGTTCAGTTCATTGAGAGGGGCTAGCATTTCACTACATCTTGGTATGTATTTGTGATAGAAATTGATCATTCCAAGGAAACGTCTTAGCTCTTTAGTAGTTTTGGGTAGGGGGTAATTTTTGATTGCTTTGATTTTGTCGTCTAAAGGTCTTGTTCCGTTTTCGTTTAACATGTGTCCCAGGAATTTTATTTCTGTTTTCAGAAATTCACATTTTTTTATGTTAATTTTTAGCTCGTGTTTGCTTAATATTTCGAACACATTTTTAATATTTTGTATATGTTCTGTTTTGTTTGCAGATGCTATCAGAATGTCGTCAAGGTATGCGACTGTGTTCTGTTGATTTCGTAATATTTGGTCCATGAAGCGTTGGAAAGTGGCTGCAGCATTTTTTAATCCGAAAGGCATTTTGTTATACTCGAACAGTCCTATGGGTGTGATGATTGCTGTTTTCTTTATGTCTTCAGTTCTGACGGGAATTTGATGATAGGCTTTTTGTAAATCGATTTTGCTGAAAATTTTGGGTTTGTTAAATCTGTTGATGATATCGTTTATTATTGGGATTGGGTATTTGTCGGCTGTTGTGATATTGTTTAATGCTCTGTAGTCTCCGCAGGCTCGCCATTCGCCGTTTGCCTTTTCTTTAAGCATGAGGGCTGATGACCAGTTTGAGTTTGAGTGTTTGACGATTTGATTTTCTAGTAGTTCGTCGAATATTTTCTTAGTTATCTCGAGTTTATTTTTGTCTAACTGTCTGACTTTTGCATGGACTGGGTTTCCGTTGCTAATTATTATGTGTTCGGTTATGCATTTGGTGTTATTGTTTGCTTCTAATTTATTAGTTATATTTGCTACATTTTGTATCAGTTTTGTGATTTCGTTAGGTATGTGCCAGTTTGTTTCTGTTTTATTTGTTTTTTCTTCACCGTTTTGGGCTGTTATTACTCCGATGTCACAATTGATTTGTTTTTTTGATTGTTTATTTTTGTGGTGTATGTCATTTGAATTGTTTGGTATGACTTTTCCATTCTTACAGTCGACTAGTAGATTATAGTATGAAAGGAAATCTGCTCCTAAAATAGCTTGTTTGACTTCAGCGATAGTGAATTGCCAATTGTATTGTGTGTTGTTGATGGTGATGTTAATGTTTTGCTTTCCGAACGTTTTTATTGGGCTGCCGTTTGCTGCGCACAAATTTGCGGTTTCGGTTTTTGTGTTCTTGTATAGGTAATTCGGTAATAATGAAATTATTGAACCTGAATCAACAAGAAAATTGAGGCCATTGCTATGCACCGTGAAGATTTGGCTGTCACCCGATGTCGGTGCTATCATTGGTGACTTTATATGTTTCCCGACTCTTCTTTGTCGAAGGTGCAGGGTTTGTTGCATTTGTATGCTTTATTTCCAAATTTATTGTGGTAGTAACAATAGTTTTGGTTTGTGTATTTATTGGGGTTGTTCCCTGTTTTGTTTCTGTCAAAGCTGTTGCGGCTGCCAGATCGTGTATTTTGTCTGGAATAATTTTGTCTGTTTTCGTAATATTGAGTTCTCCTGGATTCTCTTCTTTGTAATTCGGTTATGTCTTTTCTTAGATTTTTGTTTTCAATAATTATTTCGTCGAATTTTGTTACCAGAGTTGAGAGGAGTTTGTTCGTTTCTGTAGTTTCTGAGCTATTGTGTACAGGTTTGTTTTCGTTGCTCTTAAAAAAATTTTTGTTTTGGTAAGTTCTACATATTGTTGGGTATATTTCGTCGTTGATTTTGTCTGCTATGTTTGCCAGAGTATCGAGGTCTGTACAGTTGCTGGCAGCTAGAATCCGTCTTATTTCAGGTGGTATTGCGCGCATGAAAAGGTCTTTGATGAACTCTTTTGACCCGGTGCTTGTTATTTTTGGTTGTAAGTATTCGAGTTTTGTCTTTAGGTTTCGCAGGAATTCAGACGGTTTGTCATTACCCAATTGGATATCTTTCAAACAGGATTCGAGTAGTTCTCGTCTGTTTACTTTGTTCCGATTTATTAAAGTGTTGTATAAGTTTTCGAAAGGGTTGTCGTCCTTTGATATTTCCTCTATTCTATCGGCTATCTCGTTCAGGATGTTGCTGGGAAGGGCGGCAATTATGTGAGAACAGACTGTTCTTGATGATTTAATGCCTGATAGGTTTAATGTTAATTTGGCAAATTCTAGCCATTTTTGTGGGGTCCCGTTTTCGTCTGTGAAAAAATTTGGGATGTTTGCCTTGGGGTTTAGTATTGAGTTTACCGCGGATGAATTTTCAGGGTTGTAATAATAACTACTGCTTTCGTGTGTTGGGTGTGTGTTTGCGTTGTTGGTGCTTGGGTTGTATAGGTGGTTCATGTTTTCCGGTGAGTGAGCATTTTCATGGTTGTTGGGTATCTGTGTATTGTTTGTCGGGTTTTGCTGGTTTGAAGCCATTTATTGTTTTGTTGCTGTTTTTTTTTATTGTTTGTTGTGCAAAAAAAATAGTGGTTTGTTTGAAGGATATGGCCTACTGTGTTCGGCCAACAGTGTCACTAGCCTTTATAGTTCTATAATAACTATACTGAAAGGTTTCGTGATTGAAAGAAAACGTCGAATGCGTGTGTGTTGTATGTATTTTTTCTTCTGACACCAATTTGTTAAGTTGATTGTTGTATTATTATATTATTGTGGTGTGCTATGCTAGAAATTTGAAGGACCCGATAGAGTCACCGGTAAGAAAAATGTGTTGGGACTATCGGGATGCGTGTTGTGTAACAATAAAGCAAATAAAAATAATATAAACAATAGTATATTAATCTAAAACTTTTATTTAACCAAATAAAAAAACCTTGAGTGAGGATAGAAAAGTATATCAATTGTCTCTTGACTCGAATTTAATAGTTGGGTATTCGTTCCTTGTTTTCGAATTTATATTTCTATTTAGTTTTCTTTTTGATTGTTTAGGGAATATAAGAATAGGTAATGGATGTTGTTGTAGAATTTGAACTGAACAGGAATTTGGTAGGAAAGTATATCAGTCGTCACTTGTTACAAAATTATCGGTTGTGTATTTGTCTTTTTCTATTTTCTTGGGGTCTATATTTCTGTTTAGTTTTCTTTTCGATCGTTCAAAGAGTATGGGAAAGAAAATATCTTCCAATTCTTCAATTTAATATAGCGCTGATAATTCTAATTCTTCAGTTGTTCAATTTGATTTAATCTTCTGGAGTTTTTGTTTTTTTAAAATTTTCTTATTGATTTTATTAATTTGTCTTTTTTCTATAGTGATAATTTACTATGGTAAATTATCACTGTGAGGAGTTAAAATTAAAATACTAAATTAAATTAGTTCATGATTAAAATTTGTAAAGTTTTAATTGAAACTTAAATTATTTTAAGATATTAAAATTGAAATGATAATTGAAATTTTAAAATAAAATAATTTTTAATAAAATTGAAATTCAAGTATGAATGCGATGGTATGTTGATATTTGGTTGAAATTAAAATTTAGAAAATGTCCCAAGAATATTTGTTTATATAATCAGATTTAATGAAATATAATTTTGGATTTAATAGTCTTAGTAATTTATTTTGATGACCGAAGAATTAAATGTTATAGCTTCTAACATGGCGACCATTCCAACGGATCTGCTTATTGGAAGATTACTTCCAGAAAAAATTCCACAGAGGAGATGACCTCGAATTATTTATCAAAGAATGTCAGAGGTTCTTTGAAATAACGAAGACACCAGTGAAGACCCAAATGGTACTAGTTATTACACTTCTGGACAGGACTTTGATTGAAGAATATGAAACCGCAGAAGGTAAAACCGTTGAACAGAAATTAAGAGCAGCTTTTCATCGACCAACGTCATTGATTGATGACTTAAGAGAAGCCTTGAACTACGAGCAAGGTAACGAATCAGCGGAAATATTTATAGAGAAAATATCAAAAATGACTAAAAAATTGGCCTCACACACTTGGAATGAGGAAGAAATTCAGAAATGTTTATTGACACATTGTGTAAGAGATAAAGAAGTCAGGAAAGAAATCGAAATGAAAGATCTCAAAACGGCTGAACAAATTAAAGAAACTATAAAGAAGATAGAAAAAGTTAACAAGGTTATTGAACAAGTAAACACGGTGAGATCAATACGACCTACAACTGGGGGAAGAACTTATAGAGATGTAGTACAAGTTGGAGCCACGAAGAGAGAAATCAACGAATGGAAACCAGAGACAAGAGTTAAAGTGATAGAATGCTGGACGTGTCAAAAACCGGGACACAGTAGCAGAGAATGTAATATTAAAAGAAGATTTCAATGTTATGCATGTGGTGTTGAAGGTCACATACGAAGAGAATGCCCAACAATCAAATGTCATAGATGCAATGCACGAGGACACAAAGAAAGAGAGTGCTACACAAATATGGAAAGACGAAATCAAGGAAGAGATCGAGACCAAAGGAAGATGTCAGGAGGAAGAATTCAAAGAAATACCTATCAACAAAGGGAAGATATGTATCAATCAAGGAACGTACATCAAAGACAATGGGGAAACCAACAATATAACAGAAAAGATATTGCAGCTATCGAGTCTGATGATGAGATGATGAATACAAAACAGTCAAGCCAGCCAGACGAGTATAACAGGGAGAATGACCCAAACGAGCACGCTCCGTCAAACGGGACATTGATCGGAGCAATTTACTAAGTAATATTGATTTCAACCAAAGAATGAATGCTAACGGTATGTGTAATTTAAGTATGTATGATGATTGTATGATTGATAAAGATTGTAGTGTTTTTGAACGTGATATTAATAATAATAGTAGTGTAGAAATTAAAAAGTCGAATGATAAGGAAATTCAGAAAAAATTTAAAGAGGAGTGTAAAGTAAATGAATTAGTAAAACACGAGGAAAGAACTATAGAGAAAATTTACAAATTCCTCAAGAAAAATGGAGACGTGTGTATTAATGAAATTGTAGAAGATACTAGAGAGCAGAATATTTTGTCAGTAGAAGAACAAAAAAGTCCAGTAATAACATATAATATAATGCAAGGTAGACCGAGTACAACACTGGATATCCAAGGGCGGAAAGTAGATTGTTTATTGGATACAGGAGCGCGAATTAATGTGATGGCTAAATCTGTAATTGATCGATTAGAAAATATCGAAATATTAGAAACAAGGGAATCGCTAAGATGTGCAAACAACAGTAGATTAGAAACTATGGGTAAAATAAACATCAATGTTAAAATTGGCAGTATTGAAAGAAATGTAACATTCATTATAGTAAAGAATTTAATACCAGAAATTATTGGAGGAGTAGAACTACAAAGGTTATTTGGTATAGAATTGAAATGTATACTAGAAGAACATGGAAAACGTAGTGATTTCATTTGCGAAATAGAAGCTAGATTTGGGCGGATTATAACAGATGAAGAAAGATTACGTCATGCCATCGACGTTTTAAAAGTTACCGGAAATAAGAGACTGCTAGAAATATTTCAGGCAAACAAGAATGTTTTTATGGCAGATAAATGGGACATTGGGTGTACCAATCTGATAAAACATAAGATCATCACGAAAGGAGAGCCAATAATGATTAAACCGAGACGTCAGCCAATAAATTTGGAAAAACAAGATTGAGGAAGCAATAAAAAATCTAGAAAACAACGGAATAATTAGGAAGTGTAATTCACCGTGGAACACACCTTTAGTTTGTGTATGGAAGAAAGAGAAAAAAGACATCAGGCTTTGTCTAGACTTCAGACAGTTTAAACAAGATAACAGAAAGACAAGCATTTCCAATGCCAAATGTAGATGAAATTTTAGACATCCTACATGGATCCAGATATTTTAGCTCAATCGACTTGGGAAATGCTTATTACCAAGTGAAGTTAGATAAAGAATCTCAAGAGAAAACAGCATTCTCAACAAAAGAAGGACAGTTCTGTTTTAACAGGATGCCGTTCGGTATTGCAGCGGCACCAGGAACATTTCAAGAATTAATGACGAAAGTATTGAAAGATTTGTGGAAAGATGGAGTGATGGTATATTTAGACGACATCCTAATATTCACAAAGACAGAAGAAGACCATTATAACATATTTGGAAAAGTCCTAGGGAAGATCGCAACAGCAGGACTAAGATTGAACCCCGAAAATGTCAAATATTTAGAAAAGAAGTGAAGTTTCTGGGACACATAATAAATAAAGACGGCATACAAACAGATAATACTAAGATAGAAGCAATACAATCATTCAAAAACCAAAATGTGTGAAGAATCTGAGGAGCTTTCTGGGTATCTGTAACTATTATCGACGGTTCATAAAAGACTATGCAAAGAAGGCAAGAGCACTAGAAAGCATATGCGGAAAAAACAATGAGAAAATAAGATGGACAGAGATGTGTGAAAAGGCTTTCAGGGAAATGAAAGAAGCATTGATAACCGCCCCAGTATTGGTATTTCCAGATTTCAGAAAAGAATTTATATTAGACACAGACGCGAGCTTCGATACTATTGGAGCAGTTCTTTCGCAAAAGGATGAAAAAGGACATGAACATGTCATTGCATATGGTTCACATGCGATGAGCAGCCACGAAAAAGGATACTGCATTACCAGAAAAGAATTATTGGCAATATACTATTTTTGTAAACATTTCAACCATTACTTATATGGTAAGAGATTCGTACTGAGAACGGACCATAAAGCTATTACGTTTATGGTAACAACGAAGAAACCAATAACTGCTCAATTCCAGACATGGATCAACTATTTAAGCAGCCTGGATATTAAAATGGAATACAGGAAAGGAACAAGCCATACAAACGCGGATATGCTATCCAGGAAAACATGCGGAACATGTGTACAGTGTATGATGGAACACGAAGACGCAAAAACCGGCAAAATTAAAACCAGAATATTAACAGTAACAGCAGAAGGCGGATATAACAAGTGGCAAAATGACAATATGGAGGTCCAAGAAATAAAGAATAAGTTAGAAAATAAAGATTGTAAGTTCATAATGGAAAACAACACGGTACTAACTAAGCAAGGTAAAATATGGATACCGTCAGATAATAGACAGAGGATGATAAAAGAAGTACACGTATTGCTGTGCCATGCAGGTGCACAGAAAGTAACAAAATATATCCAGAATAACTGCGACATGGAAAATTTAGCAACGGAAGTAAAAAAGGTAATTCAGAACTGCGAAAGATGTCAGAAAATGAAAACGATAACAACCAAGACAAAGGAGGAAACTCAAACAATAAAGAGTACAGAACCATTCGAGAAGATATATATGGATATATGTGGGCCATTGAAAGAAACGTTCAACAAAAAGAAATATATTTGCGGAATCATTGACCACTATAGTAAATACATCTCATTAACGGCCATAAACAAGCAAGACGAAAAAACAATTAGTGAGACGTTATTAAATAAATGGATATTAAAGTTTGGAGCTCCAAAAGAACTTCATGTAGATTGTGGGAAGAACTTTGAAGCAAGAAGTATAAAAGAACTAGCAAAGGCAGCTGGCATTGAATTAATTTTCTCAAGCCCATATCACCATAACACGAATGGTATTATTGAAAGACAATTCAGAACAATCAGAGAGTATATTAACGCGTCATTGAATGAAGGAGGAAGGAAAAACTGGGCTGATATAGTGCCAGAAATAGAATATACGTTAAATGCAACAGTTCAAAAAACAACGGGAGTAAGCCCAGCAGAGATTATATTTGGGAGGAAAATCGACAGAATGAAATGGTACTCGAATAAAGAAATAAATAGAGAAGATATGGAAAAGAGAATAGAGGATAAAACACTAAAACCAAAAATAAGCAAAACAGTGAGAGATTTTGAAATGGAAGATGTGGTCTTGATCAAACAAGAAATTCGAAATAAAGACGATGCAAGGTGGGAAGGGCCGTACAAAGTGATAAAGAAAATACATGAACGGAGCTACTTACTTAAAGATCAAAATGGAAAGATGGTAGTCAGAAATGTTGAGAAGATCAAACATTTTAAAAAAGGGGGATGTGAGGAGTTAAAATTAAAATACTAAATTAAATTAGTTCATGATTAAAATTTGTAAAGTTTTAATTGAAACTTAAATTATTTTAAGATATTAAAATTGAAATGATAATTGAAATTTTAAAATAAAATAATTTTTAATAAAATTGAAATTCAAGTATGAATGCGATGGTATGTTGATATTTGGTTGAAATTAAAATTTAGAAAATGTCCCAAGAATATTTGTTTATATAATCAGATTTAATGAAATATAATTTTGGATTTAATAGTCTTAGTAATTTATTTTGATGACCGAAGAATTAAATGTTATAGCTTCTAACAATCACTATATAGTTTATTTATTTTTTTAAATAAAATAAAAACCTTCTCCACGTACAGCGTGCAGAATTGTTTATTACATTCATACAATGTGATTAACAAAACCAAAAAAAACAGAGAATCACAATACATTACAGTATATTTTAAAATTAGTATAAATTTAACAATTGCTAAATTATTATTTTTAAGTCTCGAATGTTTTAATTTTTTTTATTGAACATTAAGTAAAATTAAATAACAAAAGAAAGTGACATTTCTGGCTTGTTTATATATTCCTAGATGCATCTGATATGTATATATATATATATATATGTTAAATCTTCTGATATATTGAATGCAAATTTGAAAATATAAATTGCAGCACAAAGTTCATTTTACTCTAATTATTTATTCATAAATTATGTAACTATCGGAAATGAAATTAAATGCTTAATTAATCATAGAAAAAATAAAACTGTCGGCAACTTTGATGTTGTCTATTATTACATTAATTGTCTGTGAAAAAAAATAATTATTTTCAATAAATTAGTTGATATTAATTACAAATTTAATCATCACATAATTGACTGATGTAATTTCAAAGTTTGTATAATTCTGTTTTTATTTCTTGCTAATTAGTTATTACAGCATTACTCAATATATATTAGAAAATATACTATGAATAATCTTAGGTGTAGATGTTTGGACAAATAATACATTTTCATTTTACTTTTGACAAATTAATGGTAATATAATTAATAGAGAAAAAACATTATAAACTCTGAAATTTTAATACGTTGATGTGAAGTTGGATATTAGCACTTGGTGCCAAGCCAATTTTTAAAGAATTGTTTATTTTGAGATTTTTAGGTTTCTAATTTTAACTATTTTTTTTTAATTAAATTTTTTAAATTTTTTATTTTTTGAAAAAAAATTATAAAAAGATTCCGAAATAAAAAATTCTAAAATTAAATAGCTCAACGAGAAGAAATATTATTCTTTCATTAAAAATTCTAAAAGATTTGACTCACTAAAAAGACTAAAATAAAATTCTTCGTGAAAAAATTCGAAACTCTGGCAAAATTGTCAAAATGAGAAAATTGAACAATTAAAAATTTGTGGTTAAAAGTCTCAAAATATCTTTATCAAAGTGGATGAAATTCTATTAAAAGTCCTACTTATTGTGGAAAATTATAAAATATTAATCGTTTATAAAATTATTTTCTTTATTAAAATATTAACTAAAATTATTTAGAACCTTTTCTGGTGTATTAATAAAAGTTATATTATTTTAAAGTAAATATATGGTAAATCAGTTGAAATAAATATTTTATTATTTCTGGATTTAGTATATAATAATTTTATTAAACCGGCAGAAAATTAAAAAATTGGAGTCGACATTGAAGATTTTATGCAAGAATGCTTAATTACTTAATTTCATTTATTCAATTTTTCAAAAATCGTTTTATATTCTAAATTATTTTATAATTAAATCTTACGATGTATTTTCTTCTTCTCTAAAGCTCAAGGAAGAGCAGTCGGAATCTGATTCAATAGTTTTTTTTGTGCATAACTTTTTAAATAATTTGAAAATATTGATATGTTAATTATATGTTAATCAATGTCAATTTCGCAAAAAAACCACTTTATTAATTTTGTATGTATTTTTCATTATGTGTGCTGTGCTTGTATGCTTAATTATTTTCTCTCACTTTTTAGATTCTTATAATAAACATGTTGACTTTCGCAGCATTAAATTTCTACACACAGGTAAGTTTGTGTGTTCCTATAATATATATTTATTGATTTTTTTTTAGATTATAGGCTGTTATATTTTTTGAAATTTTCAAAAATATTAGACAAAACGAGAATGAATTATTAATTTAAATTAATTTTTACAGAAATCAATGAACAAATAAATTAAATATAAAAATAATTGATATTTTTTCGATTTACACTTTAACTTTGCATGTCATTGACTTTTAAGGAATTTTTCAAAGAAACCTAGACAATATTTAGAATACATTTTATTGTAGAAGATTTTTTAAAAGATAAATTAGTAAGGTAATGAATAAATTAAATATATTTTTGTTGAAAATTTTCAACTGATACTTGAAAAATTATTAAGTTTCAAGTGAAATTTTTATTGATTTTTTAATTGTTAATTTATTTAAGAATAAAATTCTATTTGCCTTTCCACAGCATGAAAATTATTATTAATTTTTAAAAATCAATTTAAATATCTAAGATTTGATTTAATGTGAAAAAATATTTGGCTTTTAATAGTGATTTGTCAATTATTTTGTACTCAGTTTCATAATAATGTAATATTTATTTTTAAAATAATGTGTGATGTGATATTTGATGTTTTTAACTTATCGATGCTGTGTAAGTTTCTCTATCGTACCAAATTTAACATAGGCTTTTTTAATCACTAAACCAAAACCATTTGATTTTATATAATTTCAATTTAGTTTCATCCGATGACAAAACAAATTTATCAAGATTAAATAAAATTTGGCTTATGGATTGGGAGTTTAAAAAATCTAAAAGTTAATTTTATTTAGTTAGATATTTTGTTTAATTAAAATTGTAAAATAAATGTAACTTATTTAATTTTTAACAAATTTTTTTTAAATCATGATTGTTTTAAATAGACATTTAATTAAAATATACATTTAATTAAACTTTAACTATTATTATTATTAAAGTAAATTTAAGTATAATTAGTTATGTATATTAAATTAATTATAAATGTAAAATTTACTTCATAAATTTTTAAAAAGATTTAGAGACATCGAATTAAATAAAATAAATCTATTCATATTTTAGTGTGAATAGTATACTAATAATTTATAAGTAGAACATATAATTTAAAAATTGTTAAAATTTAATAACATAGTAATGATATAGTATCGAATAAATAAATAAAATTATTTTCCTAATTATTTGTTATATATAATATTTTATGGACATTTTTCAATTTATTTTCACTTTATTATTTGATCGGCTAATTTTCTGTTGTCAGTGTGTGGAAATCTAGCGCTTCGACCTCACTCAAAAATCTATTCATATTTTTACATGTAAAATTAATTAATTAATATAATTTTTAATTACCACCTAATACTAATTTTATCAAATTGAATTTTTAATATTTTTAATTTTGAGTACTGGATTACTGATAAATATCATATAAAAATATAATCGTTTATTTTTTGGTCATCTTTGATCAGTTTTTTTTTTATTTTTCATTTTTCTTCATTAGGACAAAAGATAATATGGTCATAAGAATCAGTAATATAATATCAAAAGTAGACAGATGAAAAATGTAAAATAATATAAACATTTCTTAATAAATTATTGTGAAAAGTCAAGATCTATCACGTTGTCAGGATTTCCAAGGGATTATTAAAAAATAAAATTAATTATCGCAAAATTATTAATATATTCAAACAAAAAAATATAAAAAGGTTAAAATAGATTAAAACAAAGTCAAATAGTTTATTAATTGAATTTATAAAATTCAAACTGTGTTAATGAAGCGTAGTTTTTTCTAATAATTTTTAAATTAATAGACATAATATTTAATAAATATTTCATATTTTTATCATTTGAATTCAAAGCTTCTGTATTTTTATTCTCTTGAATCACTTTAATCACTTCTTGGAATAAATCTTGACAGTGCAATGCAACATTTCTTGCCAATTCGGTATAAGAGTAGAACGCTTGGAATTCATCATTGAAACTGTATACTCTCTTTGGAAAATTGTCCAGAATTCCCAAATGAAACAAGTCGATTTTATAAAGATCTGAAAATTGTCGTTTTAAAATGATTTGGTCTGATTTATAATTCTTGAAAATGGAGAGGAAATTTGTAATTGTTTCTGATGGTTTGGTTTCTCTTAAGATGTTATTTTTAATGATGTTTTGGATTTCATTTAGTTTTGCAATTGATTGCTTGGAATGTTTTAAATAACGAGTAGACGTTGTTCGAAATACTTCCATATTTTTTGTCATTTTTAATGTTTCGAATTTCGAAAAATGACAAGTTTGAAATGGGCAGAATCCAGAAACAAATGGGCAAAATTCTTTGCAAATTTTACACAGTTTATGTTGACATTTGTTTGTCTTATAATAACTACCTTCGGATAATGGATTAAAACAAATAATACATTCCAAATTTGAATTATTATAAAACTCATCTAACTTTGCAGAAGTTGTTTCATTAAATTTTAATAATACAAGTTTCAGGAGTAATGAAAAATTTTCGACAATGTCCCATTCGTAGCAATCTGTGCCTGGAATTAGCATATTTTCATATTTATATTTCGTTATCTTTAACATATTACATATAAATTGAATAATTTCTAAAATTAAATAAATATTTTCTAATTTATTTAAATCGGTAAGGAATTTGTGATTGGAGATTTCAGAATTTTTAAAACCTTGAATTTTTTGTTTTAACTGTTTAATTAAATCTGTTGTTTCAATAAGAGGATTATTTTCTTCGTTTAAAATCTCAATTATTTTATTCAAACAATTTTTTGTTCTAATTATATTTTTCAATTTTACAACTATTTCCAGAATGCGTTTGAAACTTTCATATATTGTTTTAAGCATTTCTTGATTAGTTTTCATTAAATTTTCCATCACTGTTTTATTGAAAAATTGATAAATACTATTATTTATTCTTTCATTTTTTCCGTTGTCACAAATTATTAATTTTTGAATTTTTTGTCTGTCTACTGGACAGTCTTTTTTTATTAATATCCAACTTTTAATGCAATCTTCACAAAATGTATGGTGGCAGGGATCAATAAGGATGGAAACCTCATCAAGTTCTTCATAACAAATTAGACATTCTTTCGAGGTCATGGTTGTGGAAATCAATTTTCTTTTAATTTATATATTATATAAACAAATTTTAATTTAATTAATCACTAATTTAAAAAAATTTAAATAAAGTTCCATTTTTAATTAAATATTAAATATATTTTAAATTATTAAATACATTTAAATATATACATAAAAATGTTTTATGAAAAATGAAACCACTGGTAAAGAAGATGATAAAATATAATTAGTACTGTAATGAAATTTAGTATTTACAACAAGTGAACTATATATGTAAACTCATAGATTCGTTTTTCTATGTAATCACTTTCTACTTGTAGGCACTTCGCCCAGTGATATACCAGTGAAAGAGGACATTTTCGAAGAAAGTGGTATCCTTTACATTGAAGAAATTTTCCACTAGTCTCATGGGATTCTCATTAAACTTAATTCTATGCCCTCTCAAAAGAATTGTCAGGTGATTAAACAAGAAAATATCACTGGGAGCCAAATCAGGGCTATACATTAGGTGTGAAATCAGCACAAAGGACGTTTGGTGATTACACCAAGTAATCGTTGAGCGTTGTCATGCCTGTTTCCATCGCAACTTTCCCAGATCACTAACCAATGCACAGTGAGAGTCGATGATTCTCGGAGTAAAGCCGGTCTTGATCACTCTTTTTGCATCTCAAAACACACTTGGCATGAGACATTTTTTGTGAAATGTCTCCGAACGAAGGGTTTTTGGTGACTTTCCTCTGGAAATACCCATTTACGAGACTCACGCTTACTGTATTGAACATAAAGTTTCAGTGACGTCTCGCTCTCCGAATCGACTGCATTATTTTATGGCTCCAATACCTCCAGCATGTTCTGCATTGTGTTTAAAATTTCGTGGATTTATTAATTTAATTTCTATATGAGTCTCAGGACTTTTTACTACATCACGTAAATATTAGTTAAAAACAGGTTGTCAAACTTTCTAATAATTTAAACAAAATTACAATTTTCAATTTTTTGAACTTAAAAAAAATAAATTTAATTACTTTTAAATTTAAATATTCTTTAAAAATATATTTACTTTCGTTCTTAAACATTATTTTTAATTTTGAAGAGTTCTGATTTTTTTATCAAAATCGTCTTCAAAATCTACAATTTAAAGTAAAATTTTAATATTATAATAAATTTATTATAGATTTTTAAAAATTTTAGTTTTAAAATCAACTAAAATTTTTATAAGTAGTATAATTAAAATGTTCCCAAAGTGCTATTCCTCCCAAAAAATTGTAATAAGCACCCGAATACATTTGAGTAACTGGTGGCATTGTAACTGTTATAACCATCTGTGGTATTCAGTTTAGTTGTATTATTTGGAATTCGTTATTGTTGTTGAATAAAAGACGATTGAAGTCAGATAGTAGTTATTGATTTGATAAACCACCGACAACTAACCCCAACAATTATAATAATATAGTGAAAATTTTATCTTATTTTTCTCTATATTTAGCAAATGTTATTGAAATAATATTGACCAGTCAGATTTTTATTTATGGTTTAAATTTTAAATTTTATTTAGTGACACATTTCTAAACTAATTAGGATTTTGCAATACATCAAAATTTTTTAAAAAAATGTTTTTTGCCGAAATAATTACAAATTTGACACGTGTTATGATTTATTTTGTATTTGCGGTTATCCTTCGATCTGGGCTATAGATTTTTGTAAAAATAATTTAAATGATAAAGTGACCAATGAAATTTAGAAAATTTTAAAAAATCAAGGATAAATTAAATCATATAAAATAATTAAAAATAATTAATTGTTAAAAATAATTTTCACTTTTTGCGAGAATTTATTAAAAAAAAATTTATTTATTTAGAAATATTTAATTTTATTTAATCGAAAAAATTTAAACCATTCTCCCCATAAAAGGTTTAAAATAAATCCTGAGAGATTTGAGTTAGGAGAAGGTCTTCACATCTCACTACTTTCTTTTTTCGACTTCTTGTTATTTCGTCTTTTTTCCCTATAGTTATACTTTCAAAGTTGTTTTCTTCATTATTACAAATATTGTCATACTTTTTGCCCTGTGGACATGACACATTACAAATTAATTTAATAACGTCTTAATAATTATTTTCTTTTTAAATATCATAACCATTCAAATTTTTATCGGAACAAATAACAAAAGTTAAATTACATATATTTACAGTCATTCAAATCCATCCGTAAAAATATTTTTCACATTTAGTATATACGATGCCTGATCGAGTACTTGCGGTGATATGAGCGAGCGATTGAACTTCTTAACTTATTGAACTTCTTGTATACAACCTTGTTTGACTGGTTTGTGTTACCATGTTGTTCTCTGTGTGAAATGAAAAACTTTCACCTTTTAAGTAATAACTATAACATCCTCTGTAAATGTATTCAGTAACGATGGTATTTTAAATGTCTAAATCTAATGATTGCAATTAACATTTTGATTGTAAGTACCCTTCTTCCATGCAAACCCAACATTTCCGTTAATAAGTTTCGTTGTTTGAATACGGGTTTTATTCTTTCATTAGAATTTCAAGATATCTATTGTGACTTTATTTTAAACAGTCTTTGATTTCTATCATTGTTTTTTCGTCACAAAGATCTTTGTATTCTAGATTTTGGTAGTCTGCTATATTAGTATGTTTACTTTTTCATTTATCTGGTACTGTGGTGACCAATGTTGATTAAATGTTTCGCAATTATTATATATGGCCTGAGTAATTATATATTGACACATTAATAAGTTTAACAAAAGTTAGGTTAATTATTAAAATATGTTGCACTTACGTGGTTAGGTGTTCCGTAATCCTCCGCCTTTATGGAAGTTTCAATTTCCACGTCTGACTGTTGATATTATATTTAATTTTTTAAAAATAAAACTGACTTAAAAATTTTCTGTCCACTTCCCTAATTGTATTGTAGTCTCCCGGAATCGGCTTTCGTCTCCTGTCTTCCGGTTAACAATGATCCTGGAGATGTAAATCTCCCGTCTTTCCATTTTTACAATATTTTACAATTTTTCAAGAAAAAGTGCAGTTTTTGAAGTTTTAACTTTTATTTGATTTCTCTAAAATAATGATAGTCAAGATTTATTTTTGCTCACAGTCACTGGAAGTTTAAGTGGTTTGTTCGCGGCGAGCGATTTTATGTTTATCTTCTTACCCACGTTATTAGTCTGTCACTGTCAAGTTTTTTTCACTTTTAAAATAAAATAAATGTAAAATATAATATGTAAAAATAATTGTTTTCTTTAAATCTTATGGTATTAGTCATATAGTTAATATCACTAACATGTGTAAACCAAAAAAGTGAAAAAACACCTGTTATATTATTTCTTAAGCGTTATACTGTTCGCAATTTTATAATCTCCCGGGTTCGAGGTTGTGGGAGTTGGCAACCCTAGCTAAAAATGTTATAAAATGCCTGGGTTATACGTTACATGATAACATACGTATATGATCAATATGGTCAATAGAAATTAAAAGTAATAATTTAAAAGTTTGTGATCTATTTTTAAAATTTTGTTAATTAAATTAAAATAAGTTAAAAATTAAAATTACATTTATTTGTAATTTATTTCGGATTATGCGGTTCTCAATATTAATCGAATTGGATACGTTGAATCCTAAAATAGTGATTCTTCAAAAATTCAAGCAATGCCGTAACTAGGCAGGTGCGACAGGTGCACCAGCACAGAAACCAGAGATCGAAGGGGCCCTAAAACGGAATTGTTAATTGAATTATTTATACAATTTTTTTTTCAAAAATTGTATTCGAGATTTTAAAATACAAATTTGGTTGTTATATTCAATTTGCCAAAATGGTATATTTTGTTTACCATGAATGCTTTTTGGACACAAATCACATACTATTTCTGTTCCACATAAAGGATTCCATGATTGGAGACATCTACATCCTGTGAAATTTTACAAGGTCTTCATGACTTTGGATTAATTGAATCTTATCCAAACATTAATATTGCTAAACGATTATTCCTCACACTCTCAGTATCAAGTGTTTAGTGTAAGAGAAGTTTTAGCAAGTTTAAATTAATTAAGAACTATTTAAGATCTACTTCCGGACAAGATAGATTATCAAATCTTGCCATAATATCTATTGAGTATAACATTGTGAAGGATATTAATTATGACGATATAATTAATGACTTTACTCAAATGAAAGCTATGATAAGAGTATGATTAAATAAAAATTAAATAACCTCATAATATAAATAATGCAATATATTTTTGTGTACAATAAATTTTTTATATGATATCTATTTGAACTATAATTACTTTTTCCCAAAAAATATAGGGCCTCTAAAAAAATTTTTGCACAGGACCCTAAAAATGTTAGTTACCGAACTAAATTCAAGTCATGGTCCAATTTCAACATACCACAAACATTCAAATATATATATAAATGCATTTTACATGGTATATTTTAATAAAAATAAAACTTCCTTAAATGTTTAATATTGTAATTAGAATAAAACATATTACTCATTATTGTAAGTAACTACAATAAAAATATAAATCTTTCAATAAATCATGCCGAAAATGGGAAAATAAATTTGACAAGTGAAAGATAAGAATGTATTTGAGCAATATGGCAAATATTTGCCTCTGGTCATCAATATTTACACAAGATAACTTAAATGCATTAAATGACAAAAGATGGATAATAGTAAAAAACTAAATTATCTCCAATAAGATAATTACATCACTGATTTATGGGGATTATTGTCTTATCTAATTGAATTATTTTCAGAATAGCTAAAGGATTCCAATGGAATTGTTGTTTGGTTTTTCTTTTCGAAGATCTGATTACGAAGTCGAAATACAATCAAATATGGTTTAAATTAGTTAAGTAATCATTGGAAACGGATTTGTCAAAAAATCCAAAAAACAACAGATTCCTATTAAGGATTTCGGTGAATAATTAAAAATTAAATTAATTATTATTTTACCAATAAATCCAATGTCAAATATCATCTGATTGCCAGGGTCCGATAAATAAATTATTTCTAAAAGTTGAGAAATGTCGGAACTATTCAACCCCTTTCATTTTTTGTATACCTCACCTAAACCTTGAGGTTCAAGTAGCGATGGATAAATAAACTTTTAATTTTTATTATTTTCTCAATAATTGAATTTATTTTTATATTTTCTAGGTGCCCATTTGTATTCAGTTTTCATTTTTTTTCTTATTTTACAAACTTTTCTTATTAAATTTCACATTTAATACAATACAATTTTGAGGTGAATTACAATAGCG
>CAUHTR010004504.1:22500-35685 GCA_959609185.1 Schmidtea polychroa | reverse complement strand
TATATTACGTTGCGGTATTTTTAAATTTATATTACGTTGCGGTATTTTAAAAATATATTACGTTGCGGTATTTTCAAATTTTAATTATTAAATATATTACGTTGCGGTATTTTAAAAACTTATTTTGATGGTTAAATAAAATAAAATTATTACACACAATACTCAGACAAAATATTCTGTTCCCCTATGGTCACACACACACAATGTATAAAAATATTATTAATGTCCACACACGCAACAAGTTAGTGTTCTCATCGATATATTATTAATCTATATACTCCGAGTTTATCCGACAAAATATTCTGTCCCCCTAGGGGTACTGCTAACAAGGGTACTGGTCGCGTTCAACAACTCGCAAGAGTATTATTAAACAATGTAATAAAACATATATATTATTATTATTATTATTATTATTATTATCATTATTATTATTATTATTATATATTATCATTATTATTATTATATAATTTCTATCACAAAACATAGTTAACAAAAAACATAGTCGAATATTATAAAATTTATAGTATTGTGTTAGCACACACTCGTTATAATAATTAGCAATACAGTTTTTTATGGTGTATCAAATCAAACCTTTCTTTTACATTTATAGTCTATCAACCAATCAAAATCATATGGTATTAGTATAAATAAAACATTATATTTTAAATTAATTTAGAAATGTCGCAACCAAATTTTATGGAAAATGTTCTAAACGGAATTGTCACCGCGAATATAGTCGACAGCCTCAATTTCCTGATCAATCGAACCGAACAAATCATTGAAGGTGAACATATCGATTATCAGCAGATGATGGAGATGGAATCCCTGGAAACCAAGAAGTATTACTTCAATAGAATATTTCAGTGTCTTTTCGATGAAGACATGAAATGGACAAGGATAATTGTAGGATTCACCTACATGAAGATAATCATTGCAAAAGGTCAACATGACTCAGAACATTATTATCAGTGGTCTTTAGAAGTAAGATTTCTTTTATAATCTATATTTTAATAATATTCATTTCTAGATAATCAAGTCCAAGTTTACCCCATGGATAGAAGCCAATGGCGGATGGGGTGTATTAAATAAACTGGCCTGCAATTTTAAAGAAACTGATGAAATCAAAAGAAAAATGAAAAACTTTATAAAACTCACAACTGGAGTTGTTATAATGTATATTTTCTGTAGATATATGAATAAAAATTAATGTTATTGTTTTTTAATAGTATATTTAAATGAAAATAATTCAATTTTAAAATTTATTAACACATTCGCAATCGTCATCTCCACATTTCATTATATTTTCAACGACATGATCAATACAATCATTCGTAATATTATCTTTAGGTTCATAGATTTCGTCATCAATTTCTTGAGTATCGGTTTCTTCAAATCTTGAATCTTGACTCTCAACTACCCAGCCGATATTTAATGCATTTGTAACAGATAATATATCCTCAATTTTTACACCAGATATTTCTGCTAATTTTTCCAACAAAAAGTTGATTAATAATTCTAAATAATAAATAATTCAGTATTTAATTAATCATGTTAACCTTTTTCTGCAGTCATTTTCATCACTTTAAAACTATATTATAAGTTTGTTTATAGATTTTCTTTGTTAAATTTGCATGTCATTTGCATTAATGTTGCAATTAATAAAGAGAAAAAACAAATATGACTAATACATTTATTAAATATAACATTAAAATAGTTGTGAAAGTCTAGCAGACATAATTTTCCAAATTGGAGAATACACATCATTATTATCTACTTTATATCCTTGGATTGCAATTGTTATATACCAATTTTCGTTTTCTTTGAAACCGATTTCATCAAAGGAATCATAAAATCTTGTATATCTGTTGTTGAACCAGGCATGTTGATTACAAGATAGATTCGTATTCAACCGTTTGAAAACCTCATCAATAGATTTAATATCTATCATTGAAAGCGTGCCGGATAAGAATTGAAATTTAGTTGGAATTAGCTTGATCGGTGACGCCAATTTCATATTGATTTCTTCTTTTAAAAAATACATTTTATAGTTGTGGAACATTTGAACAGGTTGTACAAGTTCTGGAACAACTTTTGGCTTTTCAGTGCTTGAAATTTTCTTTGTCATCGTGAATTATGATTAAAATGAAATGGTACAGGGTTTTTATACCTATGACTATTGTTTATCAACCAATCAGATTGCTGTATGTCTTTGTTTAAATTGCATGTCATTTGCATTAATGTTGCATTAATGTTTTTATTATAAATATTGTTTTTTATTACTATTATTTCTAATATTACTATTATTATTATTATTTCTATTATTTCGATTTACAAAAACAAAACAATTCAACATAAAAATTTATTTTGATACAATCTGACTCGAGTGGTGATTTCTCAGAGTCTTCACCAAACACCATTCAACATATTGTTGATAACGGAAATTGCAACAGCTACATCCGAAAATGCAAGGAGCCTCTGGTTTCATTTCTTTCATCCCCCTTCCTATCTTGATATCCCATAGAAAGGTGTTTATTATATCAAATATCCAGATTCGTGTTTGGTTGTATACCAAATCCGGAATGATAGCTGTATCTCTATCTTGTAAAATTTCATTTAATTCTGGATAATAGAAGCATAATCTTTGCAGGATAATTGAATGATATTCATCTGTAAAATATATATATATTAATGTAATAATAAAAATTTGAAATTACCATAATTTGCATGCTCTTTCATTGAGGTGATTGCGGAACTTTGTATGTTGTACATTTTTGTTGAATAAATGACAACTAAACCGAAAACATTTTGTTATAAATAATCATCAGCCAATTAGATTTCGACCAATCAGAATCATGCATTTCAATTGCATTGAATTTGTAATGATAAATAATTAATTAAGTGATAATAAAAAATCTAAAAATTCATTTCCTTCAATTATTGATTTAATTTCAGATATGATATTATCAACTATACATTTGTAATCAATATTTTTTATTCCAAGAATTACTATCTTACCGCTAGCGAATATATTTACACACATAGGATTATATTTTATATATCTCAAAGCTGGAAATAATTCTGGTTCGTAAAAGCATGGTATTAATTTAGCCAATTTATTTAAATTACAAGAAAAACCTATATCGGAAGTTATGGTTATCGATTGTATTTCTAAATCATAAACATTATATTCACTAGCTTTGATTATTTCCTTACACCCCATAATTCTACATTTACCAGTTTTGAAATATATTATTGGATATTTTTTACTTCTATTGATGAGTTGTTGTGGTTTCCCCATTGGAAATACCATTTTTGATACATCAGCTTTTGCCCTGTAATTTATATTTGAAAGCATTTTAATGAAATAATTATAAAAACTCTGTTATATATATAGTTATTTTAAAAAGGAGTTCATTTAAATTATCAATATAAACAATAATTATATATAGTTTAAATTTAAAAAATGGAATTACGAAATGATGCAGTATACCAAATCGTTGGTCCAAGTGGTAGCGGAAAAACATTATTTGTTTGTAAATTACTAAAATCAAATTTGTTCAAAACAAAATTCAACAATATTTATTGGCATAGGGGCGCCGATGAAGAACATGGATTGACACAATCAAGTTTCTGTCAGTTGAAAAACATGAAAATAGTAAAGGGTTTTGATAAAAACTGGTCAAGTCGTTTGAAGAAAGATGATGTAATCATTATCGATGATTTGTATCAAGAAGCCAATAAAGAAAAGGATTTTAATAATTTATTCACAAAAATCAGCAGACATGTTGGTGTAACAGTTATTTTCATAACACAAAATTTATTTCATCAAGGTGGGGCACATCGAACACGTAATTTAAACGTACAATATCTAGTTATTTTCAAGAATCCTAGAGATGCAACTGTCATTGATTTTCTTGGACGACAAGCATACCCTAATAACCGTAATTTTCTTATCAATGCATTTCAAGATGCTACGAAAATACCTCATGGGTATATATTTCTCGATTTCACACAACAATGTCCTGATGATATACGGGTAAAAACAGATATTTTCAACCCAAAAGGTGCCATGGTTTATAAACAAAGTTCAAAACAAAATTGAAAACATATAAATCATGTTTTCAAAAACAAGGATATCGAGTAAAAAACAACCAAAAGTTCCACCAACAACTAGTTATACTCCATCTAAAGAACTTATTACAGAAAATTTTCCTGCAATGAATCTTATTTCGAAAAATCCTAAACCTAAACCTAAAAGTAAAACCACTAAGAAAGTAAAAGTTGTTAAAAATCATCGGAGTTTCCCGTTTTTCAATACATTGTTAAAAGCACCCAGTATGAAAAGAAACAGTATTTTACAATCTTTTCCAAATTATGTTGTCGATGATTTACTCGATATTATACTTAAAGTAGTCAAAGGCAAGATTAAAATCAGTAAATCTAAAAAGCAATTATTGAGTAAACATAGGAAACCTTTGCTATCATTAGTAAATAATAAAAATCGTCAACAAATGAGAAAAATTATATATAAACAACAAGGGGGATTTATCGGTGCATTGATACCTTTAGCAATATCATTATTAGGTGGAATAATAGGAAGTCGATCATAAACAATGGGTGCTAATCCTTCATTACCAGACATTAAATTTAATATTAAATCTTCTTGTTGTAATGGAGAAGATTTGGACGAACCCCGAAGACGAAGCCGGTTTCGGTGGAGTGGCAAAATTAAACAAAAGAGTTCCGAATTCGAAAAAGGAAACCCAGAAGTGGTTATCAGACCAGCTTGCGTACAGTTTGAACAAACCAATGCAGAAACGATTCCCAACAAGAGTATATAAAACATATGGAATAAATGATTTATGGCAAATGGATTTGATGGAGATGATACCTTATTCGAAAATTAACAATGGGAATAAATATATTTTAACATGTATTGATGTATTCAGTCGGTTTGCCCGAGCAATACCTGTCAAGGCAAAATCTGCAGATGAAATGTCTAAAGCTGTTAATGATTTATTTAAAGATGGACATCCTAATAACTTGCAAACGGATTTAGGTATTATTATTATTATTATTATTATTATTATTATTATTATTATTATTATTATTATTATTATTATTATTATTATTATTATTATTATTATTATTATTATTATTATTATTATTATTTTTAGGTAAAGAATTCTACAACAGTAAAGTCAAGCAAATCCTCAATAAATTGAAAATAAACCATTACTCGGTACATTCTCAATACAAAGCTGCTCATGTTGAAAGATTTAACAGAACATTGAGAGATAGATTAAAGAAATTATTCGTGCATCAAGGTAATAAAAAATGGGTAAATGCTTTACCGAAAATAATAACAAGTTATAATCATTCATCACATCGAGGACTTAATGGATTAAGACCGGTTGATATTACATCAAAAACATTGACTTCTAAGAAATCTGTAAAAATTGCAAAACCTAAATATAAAGTAGGTGACCATGTTAGAATTAGTAAAATTAGTGCATCACCATTTATTAAAAATTTCGATACAAATTGGAGTGATGAAGTCTTTGTAATTTCAAAAAATAAATACTAGTCAGAATCCTGTAATGTATGTCATCAGTGATTATGATAACAATATTGTACAAGGAAAATTTTATGAGCAAGAATTACAAGTTATTCCTCCTCCAAAAGTATTTAGAATTCAAAAGATATTGAAAACTAAAAAGGTCGGCAAGGATAAACAATACTATGTCAAATGGCATGGTTATCAAAACCCATCATGGATATCAGAAAAGGATCTAGTAAAGTGAATTTTTATACTATTTTACCAAGCAATAGTTGCCCATTAATTCATCCAGACAATCAAGCCAGTAAATTTATGGTCAATCTCCAGAATCCGATTTCTTTAAATGGGGACTGGGAAGTTGCACTGCAAGATTTTACATTCGTGTACAACACATTCCCATTTTATAGTCAATGTAAGATTGATTTCAAAAGGAATGCTATGAAAACATGTAGTGGTATCTTTATTATCAGTAATTATGATAAAACATATCATATTCCAAATCAGATATTAGATCAGCACTGCTCTATGTTTTACAAGCATGGATTAAATATCAGTTGTGATTTTAAACCATTTACAATAACATTCGAATATATTGAAGATGCCAAACGATTGGGTTGCAATAAGTTGAAAAATGAAGTTATGGAAACCGAATATTTATTACGCTTTAATCTATTTGAAGCAAACAGTGTAATGAGAGAAGAAATAAAAATATCTGTGTCGTATAATAATGAAGTTGAAGAATCATTCACCTTTGCTGACGAATTATATATTGATAAACTTGATGTGTTACTTAAATATTTAAAGTACAATTGTTCACACATATTTAAAAGTTTGGACATTGTGAAAGATCTGTTATTTACATTCAGTTTGAATGATGACATTTGCGAAGTTACATTTGATAAAAATTTGACAAATACACTTGGATTAGAGAAGCAGCAATATCGGGAAAAATCTGCTGGTATACGTAAACCAAGAATACTTGAACATCATCAACAAATGTTCATATATACTAATATTATTGAGCCTATAATTGTTGGTGATTCCAGTGTTCCTCTTTTGAAATCGGTATGGATTGGAAAATATGAACATGATGAAGTTGTCAATATAAATATCGATAATCCCATGTATTTACCAATTTCAAGCTCATGTATAAACAATATAGAAATAAATATTCGTGACGATAGTGGAAAACTTATAAACTTTCCAAAAGACTCAAAAACTCATTTGACACTACATTTTCGTAAAGTAGATGGCTAATTCCGATATTATTAGTATGTATAGTGATAGCCAATCTGGCGGTGAATTACCATATTTTATTGGTAAACAGTACGGATCAGGTTGGTTAAAAACAATAGGGAGATTTGCACTTCCTATTCTTAAACGTATTGGTAGTTTTGGTATGAAAACTGCCAAAGATGTTATTATGAATGAACAGAAAATATTACCATCCCTAAAAACAAATGCTTTAGCTGAGTTAGGGAAGGTTCTACCTGGAGTTGCTGGTATGTTTCAAAAAGATACGCCTCCAGCCCCAGCTCCAAAACGTAAAGGACATGGAATATCACGTATAAACAAACGAATGAAAGGACATGGAACTATATTTGCAAAATGATTTGTGGTAAATCCGAATTATGTATATTTGATAGACCATCGCCTCAAGCGGTAATCGAATTTGGGGCATTTGAGGAAGTTTTTCCTATGAATTCAATTACTGATAGTAGAAATGATATCGAGTTTTATATTAATGGTTCGCAAACTGAATATTTAGATTTGAACGATACTTTATTGACTGTCCAGATCAAGGTTGTAGATAAAGATAGAAAAGTTTTGGATGCCAATGCAGATGTAATACCGAACAATTTCATGTTTCATACTCTATTTAAAGATGCAGTGTTGGGATTTAATAATATCAAGATTGAGGGCGGAAATAATACATTCATTCACAAGGCTTTGATAGAAACTATTTTAAATTACAATTCTGATACTAAAAATACCTGTCTTACACCTATGGGTTATGCTGCAACAGATGATGAAAGAAAAAAGTGGGTTAAAGGTTCAAAATCATTCACTATGTGCTCATCATTACAACTCGATTTTATGGATCAACCAAAATATTTGCTACCAGGAGTTAATGTACACATTAGATTGAAAAGGTCCGATTCTGCATTATCTCTTACTAGTGCAACTGGTGCACCAATATGTCAATTAGTTGATGCAAAATTATTGGTGAGAAGAGTTCGAGTAGACCCGTCAGTATTAGCTGGTCATCAATTGGGTCTTAATTCAAAACATGCAATTTATCCATTAAAAACAAAGGAAATTGTACAATTTGCTATTGCTAAAGGCGCTTCATCATTCTATAAAGAACAAATATTTGGTGACAGAAGAATGCCTAATTTTATTCTGGTAACATTTCAAAGTGAAACGCAATATAATGGATCTTATACTGCTTCCAGCTCAATTTTCAAAAATTTTGGTGTTACTTCATTGACTTTGTCGAAAAATACTGATTATAGAGAAACATATACTCAAGATTTCGAAAGCGATAATTACTGTGCGACATATATGCAGAGTATTGTTAGAAATCTGGGTTACTTAGATAAAAACTTGAATTGTGGAATTACTCTAGAAGAATTTAAAAGCAAATATCCATTTTTCACATTTGTTTTAGCCCCTGATTTTGATTTAAATCAGAGTCAACTACCACAAAACGGGAATTTACGACTGGATATTAAGTTTGCAAAAGCTATCACTGAACCGGTACATGTTATAATATATGGAGTATTTGAAAATGAAGTTCAAATTACTGCAAATAGAACCGTGCTAGTATAAATGTATACAGAAACACAAAAAGTTGTCATGGAGTAAGTTTTTTGATACTGTTTAATTTTATTAAAGTAGTTCTGTTCAGGTTAATCGAATTGGAAAACAAATATTAGGAAATGAATTTGTAGGTGTTTTTCCTCTCGATAAAATTCCTTATTTGAGCAATAATCAAGCCATAATCGTCAATACTCATTCGTCTCATCTTGGTGGAGAACATTGGATAGCTATATATGTGAAACCTAGTAATATATTCGTATTCGATCCTATGGGTTTCTATTATCCTGCTTTGTTGATATCAAAACTTCAAACAATTGGGAAACCTATTGTATATAATAAAACTATGTTTCAAAATCCATTGACTCAAACATGTGGTCAACACTGTTTGGCATGGTTGTTGTATAAAAATTTTGATGGTTAATAAATGTATACTGTATGATTTTTATTTGTTGACTATTTTAATTATTTGTTAAATATTATTTGTTAAATATTATTTGTTAAATATTATTATTATTATTTGTTAAATATTATTATTATTTGTTAAATATTATTATTATTTGTTAAATATTATTATTTTATGTTTAATATATTATTATTTTATGTTTAATATATTATTTGTTAAATTTTATGTTTAAAAATATTATGTAATACTATTACATGTTCAGTGCATGCACAGTGCAAAGTAACAAAGCACTGAGTAATAAAGACATGTAAAGGTCATTATTTCATCATGGTTTGTATAAACAAACATGTAGTGTCTTTTCCTATCCTATCTCTATTTTCATTGGTCGGTTAATAAAACCTGTAATATCTCTCTTATATAGTCTACACTTTCATTTTTTCATCACTTTTAAAACTATATTAACAATATTTAACAACATGAACAACAACAACAATATTCAAAGAGTTGACGGAAAGATCGTTGGAGGAATTAATGGTAAATTTATTATTTTATTATTTTATTATTTTTAATATGATTATTAGGTACTAATCAACAAATTAAAATGAATATCGACGGACAAGCTGTAGACATGAATAGAATAAATGGTAATAGTTTACTCTTATTATCATTATTATTTTTATTATGCTTTTAGATGGAAATGTAATAAATACTTCTGCTGGTGCCGATGCTGGAAAATTTCTTTCGAAAGGACGAAAATGTAAGTATTTATTTATTGTAATAAGTTTTTAAGTTTTATAAACAATATTAATAATAATAATATTAATATTAATAATAATAATAATTAAAAGAAGAAACTTATGAAAAGAAGATTTATTCATGAAAAGAAGATTTACTTATTTATTTATGATGATTTTGAAAGGAAGATTTATGAAAAGAAGATTTATTCATGAAAAGAAGATTTACTTATTTATTTATGATGATTTTGAAAGGAAGATTTATGAAAAGAAGATTTATTCATGAAAAGAAGATTTACTTATTTATTTATGATGATTTATGAAAAGAAGATTTATGAAATATGATGATTTTGAACATTATAATTAATAACTTTTATATATATTATTTATGAAAATCTATTTTAGAAAATGAATTATTTATTTATGAAAATGAATTATATATATTTTATAATATTTTTTATAAGATACTATTTAAAAGTCAATTTTGAATAATATCTTACGAAAAATATCTTAAACTTTAAAAATGATTATTATCTTATTATTTTTTAAACATTTTATGATAAAAATATTTTCATAGGTTTGAAATACCAAAACTTTTGTAATAGTCAATATCATAATGACTGCGATGATATAATGGAAAGATATTATAGTCATAAATATAACGGTGTCACCTACATCCTATGCCCTAAATGTGAGGTTATTGAAGTTATAACGTATAAGGAATTTTATAATAAGCATAGACTCCATCTCCAACAATTTAAACCTTCTAAGAAGTCTCTTTTCTATAGCTTATATGAATCGTTTGTTAATAATAATAATAATAATAATATCAACAACAATAATAATAATATCAACAACACTAATAATAATATCAACACCAATAATAATATCAACACTAATAATATCAACAACAATAATAATATCAACAACAATAATATCAACAATAATGATAATAATATCACCAACAATAATACTAACAACACCAATAATAATAATGATATAAACGAAATAACTAAACTAAAAGATCAAGTAAATAAATTAAATGATCAAATAAATAATCTAATTAATATGAATAAAAGAAAAAATAATGAAAAAATCAATTCAATACCAAGTAAAAAATCTAAAGTTATTGAAATAATCAACATAAGTGATGATGATGAAATAATCAACATAAGTGATGATGAAATTGATAATAATAGTAGTAGTAATATTTATTATAATAATGGTAATAATAATAATATTAATCAAATAGGTTATGGTGTCGTAGATGTCACCAGTGATTTAAATAATAACCATATTATATTAAAAATGGACGTTTCGTCTTTAGATTTAAAAACGGTCTCTGTACCAGACATTTTAATAAATAAAATAAATTTATATGTAAATAAATTAAAATCATGTAAAATTCAATTTTGTCTAAAGGTGGAATTTATAAAAGATGATGAGTTACAATCTTTTGTAATCTCGAATTCCGCCCGAGTTTGGAGCGATACATTCATTGACGAAGGTATTGCTCGTTTAAATGAAAAAATAATTAAAATTAATGAGAAAGGTAGTAATTGGACTATCAATAAAATAGAATACATAAGCTTTGTTCTGACTAAATTTGCTGAAATAAGTCGGTTAAGTGGTAGAAGTTTTATTGAAACCCCAAAATCTTTAAGAAACTTAAGCTGTCTCGTTAATGTAGTTAATAATGACCACTTCTGCTTTTTGTATAGTTTCTTGTCAATTATTAAATATGATAGTATAAATAGGCAATATAGAAATCGCCCTAATTCCTACAATCTTTCTGAAATTAAATTTGATCCTAATGATATGCCGATGAAATTATCAAATATAAGTAAATTTGAACAACAAAATCCGGGTTATAGTATAAATGTTCTTACTTATAACGAAAAGGCTTTGATTGACATTTCCGATGAAGATGCAGTTATGAAACATCCCTTTATTGATATAATATATAGGAGTAAGATAGTAGGAGCCATACCTATCAATTTATTATTAATTGAAAAGAATGATAATTATCATTATCTTGGAATCACAGACCTAAATAGATTTCTTAATTGTAGGAATAGTTCAATCACTCCTGTTAGGATTTGTAGTCAGTGGTGCCCTAGATGTTTAAACGGTTTTAGGAATGATGACGCTTTTAATAGACATAAGGGTCTTTGCGATAAAAATCAGCTTGGTACTACCTTGTACACATTGCCTAAAAATAAATATTTAGAATTTACTGATTGGAGTAAAACAGTTACTCCTCCCTTTGTTATTTACGCTGACTTTGAGGCTATCTTACCTAAAGACACTCGCTACTTTCAACGTCATCTGCCTATTTCTGCCGTTATGCTTTTTATTAATAATTTCACGGGCGTAAAAATTTATAAGTCGTTCACCGGTTTAGATTGTGTCGATCAATTTCTTACTGAAATTGAAATGATAGGGAAATATATTGTAACTCCTTATTATTATAAAAATTATCAAAAGAAAATGATAATTACAGATGAGCAACAATTAATGTTTGAAAACAGCACATCATGTTATTTGTGCAATAAGCCTTTAGTTAGTCCAGTTAGGGACCATGATCATTTTACCGGTCTATATCTTGGTGCCGCTTGTACAACTTGTAATCTGTCGAGGCAAATTAGACATACCCTTCCTGTAGTATTTCATAATTTAAAGGGTTATGATCTGCATCATATCTTGAAATTTGGCCTTTCAAAATATCATTCATGGAATATTAGTTGTATTCCTTTAACCAGCGAGAAATTCCTTAGTCTTTTTGCTAGGATTGACTCATTAACTGTTAAATTTATAGACTCTTATCAATTTGTCAGCGAGTCCTTAAATAATGCTGTCAAAACTTTATCATCTTTACCCTTGACCGAATCAGAATTTCAGGGTACAATAATAACTGCAAAGGGAATTTTTCCTTATGATGCCGCAACTTCATTAGAGGTTTTGCATAACACTCATCAGTTACCTCCTATTTGGAAAGATGTGACTCCAGCTGAATATGAGACAGCTCAGCGAATTTGGGTTGAAACTTCATGTACTTCACTTTTCGATTACATGATGGTTTATTTAAAACTTGATGTTTTCCTTTTAGCCGATTTTTTCCAGCAATTTAGAGCTAAGTCCATTGCTCATAACCGACTAGAGCCATTAAATTTCTTAGGGATTCCAGGTATGTCTTGGAATTCAGCCTTATTAACTTTAAACTCTCCAATTGAGCTCCTCACCGATATGGAGATGTATAACTTTTTCGAGGGCGGTATCCGTGGCGGACTAACTTTTGTAAATAAACATTATGTAAAAACAGACCCGGATACCGCTTTGCTTTACATAGATATAAATAATTTATACGGTTGGGCTTTAAGTCAACCATTACCTTGCAGTGACTTTGAATGGGTTACTGATGATAATTTATTAAATAATATAATTGTTGAATGCACAACGGTAGATTTAGATCTGCTTGATTATGGTTATACCATAGAAGTGGATTTAGAAATACCGACGTCAATTCACGACAAACTGGACGATCTTCCCGTTGCCGCTGAAAAGATGTGTGTACCGGGTTCAAAAATAGAGAAGCTGTTGCTTACACACAGCCCCAAGAGGAACTACGTTCTTCATTGGAGGCTTCTACAAATATTTATTAAATT
>CAUHTR010004504.1:0-17500 GCA_959609185.1 Schmidtea polychroa | reverse complement strand
ATATTTATTTTACTATCAAAATAACTTTAATTTCAATCAAAAAATCAGAAATTTAAAATTTTTTAAAGTAAAATATTTTAATATATAACAATATATATTTTAATAAAATAACAATAGCGAAACACAAACTTTCAATTTAACATTCAAATTATTTAATAACATTTAAAACACAAGTGTTCACTATATTTCATACATTAATTTCCGGATTTAACGATGTTGTCGACAACACTTTGCAGATCAAATTTCCCAATAATTATTAAAGATTTTTACAATTAGACATCTATTTTACTCATACAATTCTTATTGTACTCATTGATATTGATCACACCCTTCGGTTGACACTTTCAAAGACTGTTCAAATGTCTCTCCAAACTTTGAATGGTATAAATGTTCAAGTAAATTTTTTTTTAAAAATTATAAATTATGGATTAAAAAGTTTTTCTAGAATAATATTTAATTTAAAAATCTATATCCATATCTATATCTATATCTATATATACATATATATACATCTTTTTGTTTTATATTTGTAGATATTTGGTTTGTACTTACTGTATACCTTGTCAATTATATGAATGATGCTTGTTATCAGTTGCACAAAATTCCATATAATGATTATTTGTACAGTACAAAAGTGAATAATCATAAATATCCTTGTAAAGATCCATAGGATGATGAGATAATCAACATTAATAGTTAGTGTAATTGTGATGAGCTTAAATTTATGTTTGTATTACTTGTCTTGAAGAGTTCCAAAGATGATAAAAGAAAGATAAGTTAGCGTGTGGGTAGTCAAAATTATAATATGTTTATTTTCGAATTCCTTGACATAATCAACTATAGAGGTTGACCAATATTATTGAAAACAATAAGAGCTGTATCAAAATTATCAATATTATTATTAATATTATTACAAGCGTAGACTAAAAAAAATAATGAATAATAATCATGTAAACAATAATAATCTTTTAAAAAATTGCAATTTCTACAGAGACATTATGAAGAACTGCAAAACTTATTTCATTAAAAATATGACAAAAGTCAGACAAGAGAAATAAAACAATTTAAATAATAACTGCTTGAAAAAACAAAGTAGATAATTTTTTCTGTTATTAACACATAATTATGAGATTAGGATTTTTATTCTCTACAAATTACTAATAAGTACTATGAGAACGAGATATAAACAAGATAAATGAATTAATAATTATTAATTAATATCTCAAACCTTTATGCAAGTGATGTGTTAAGTGGTAAGTGAGAAGTTATTATTCTTTATTTTTACTCTCTTTATATTAACTTCACTGGTGTTTGTATATGTGTATATGCCACGCAAACTTTGTGAGACCAAATTAATATTTTCCGTGATTTGGATTAAGCTGAAATTTGGCAGAATAATCAGATCACGGAAAGTGAGTTAATTTAAAATATATTGATATGTCAAATCTAGTGTTATTTCCTTATTTCAATATAAATTCTTATCTATTGATTAACTTCTGATTAAAGAGATAACGTAATTATATATAAAATATGTTATATAAGTTTAAACCTTATTTCCATATAGGTACTTAAAGTGCAAAATTGTATGAACAATTTTCTTATGGAGATTTTGAGTCGAGTTTACATTTTTCTATAAATTATATGAAATATATTGTTCTTGTGTTTTAAAAATAAAATTTTGGACTTTATACAGTATAAAATTTGTGTTTTCGATTTGAAAATTGGAAAGTAAATGTTGTTCTTCGATTGGCTATCAAATTAAAACTTCTTTTAGACGAACCGGGCTTTTATTTATTTGCGGGTAGCAGATAACTACCACTCAAGATTTGACATTTTTTACCTCAAAAATTAGGTGAGTTGAATTTTCCATTGTATCCGTTAAACTTTGGATTTCATTTAACTAAGACCTCTGATTATTATTAATCATTATCATATACTAAAACCCGCACGCAGTTGGTGAAAGTATTACGTCCTTGGAACATTGTAAGTATTATTTCAGGGATATTCACCCGGATGGATTCGCTCGCACCAAACCACCAAACCAAATCAAATGAAACCAATAATGATAACTGATATGATCACATTATCATGACAACATAATTTAGGGTTTCGTTTGGTCACGCAAAAAAAAAGTGATTTTACGTAATAATAAATATTGAAATTTTAGTTCAATGAAATCAAGAGTGAAATATAGAGAGTTTCAAAAACCATGTTTTTATTGTTGATTTTTTTCATATTATTTTACTTAACAATTAAAATGTTAGAATAAATTTTAATTTAAATATTCAGTATTGGTTTATGACAACAATTGTGTTAGTAAAAATAAAAGATTTTGTAGATAACTGAAAGTTCTTTCAATTTTTATTAAAACAAACAATAATCAAATATATATTTTTAACTAGTCTTTATTCTGCAGAAGGCCTCTTTTTGTTGCATTAAACTTTTCTCATGTCATTTGACTATTCTCAAAGAGCTAGTAATAATTTCTATCTGAAAACATCTGTAACGATTGGAATAGGTGGTATTCAAGTGAGTATTTCGGGTTAAACATAATCTTTCAATATAATTCGTTTAATCTCTCAACAATTTCCTACCCTATATATGGTATTGTCTAATAAAGATGAAATATATTTTATATCCTATCAACCGGAACTTCGTGTTTCTTTTCAATATAATGTTTCAATTTTCCAAATTTTTCACAACTGTAATTCACATTAATGCTTTTTTATAGTATTTTAGAAGCTAGTTCAGGGTCAATTCTGAATGATTTGCACTTCAATAAATTGAATGCAGTGTTTCATTTACATTTTAGCAAGAGATAGGAAGTAAAGTTGTTTAAAAGTCTACATTTTACTTTATTATTTTTACTAAGTTTGTAAATAATGAAATTCTGGTTGTTGTTTTATTGGAGTGTGACATGGTAACGAAAGTATCTGATTTATAATAAAGTGATAAGTCAAGGAAGATATATAAATTTAAATTTAAATATATTACTGTTTATAAAATAATTAATGAATGTAATTGAGATTTTTTATTTGTTCTCACAACTTATAATCCAGGTGCTGCTAATATTCATCCTGAAGGATTATATGTTGAAACATTACTACAAATATTCTTCAGAGTAAAAGATAAAATTGTATGTTCCATTGGTGAAGTAATTTTAAAAATGACACCTTAAGTCAATAAATTACATTAAAAATGTTGAAAATAGACATAATAAAATACAAAATTATTTTAAGGAACACTGATAAGTTATCGGGGAGGGTAATAATGGTCAACACTGACAGTGGTAAAAAATTATAAAATTGTAAAAATTTGTAAATTTATTTTTTATAATGTTTTATTAATTTGATTGAAAATCTTGACGAATGAAAATATTTTAATTTATTTTTCTATTCTTTTAATAAATTTTAGAACTCTGAAATTTATGTTTGAATGAGTCCATTTATAATGATAAAATATTTATAAAATTTTTGTTGTTAAAATAATTTTCTGTGAATTGTTAATTTTAATTTAAGCATTTTTTTGCTGCTCGAGAAATTTCTTTTTAAAAATAATGATAAATATACAAAAGCACCTCGAGACCATGGACACAACTGATTTGAAAACAATGAGAATTTTGATATTCAAAGAGAAATGTTAAAGAATGTTAAACGAATTAATAATTTCCAAAATGCTTAGCAACATAAAAAATAAATTCGTTTTCCTCATAGTTTTAAATCCGGATATATTAATAAAAATTAACCGAAAATATAATTTAAAATTTCACATAATATATTTCATAGCCTCTCAAACAAAATATTTTCATACAAATAATTCTTTAATATTTTGTTTTATTCATAATTATTAAGATAATAAACTATGGAATAAAAAGACAAGATAATTTTCCTAATTTTAATAGCTTAATTATATCATTTAAAAAAAATAATGCAATATATAATAAAAAATAAAATATATTTATTAACATATGTGACATATGTAATTAATATAATTAACAATTAAATTTAAATTCTTGTATCAAAGTCAAACATTTTCAGATTAATATTCTTCTTTCCTTTTTCAGTAGGATAGAAAAATCATTTCAGTATTTTGATTCTTTTACATAAAATTAGTTTGATGGATTACGGTGACTTGATACTATTGAAAAAATATCGCTTTTTAGAGAAGGATAATATTTTCAACATTTCCATTCAATTAATATGTAGTTTTGTTTAAATAGATTAAAATTACTATAAAAATTATCTATGAATACATGATAATTTTAGTTACTAAAATTAACAATTCAAAATATTTAATAACTAATATGTAATTTCTAATTGAAGCATGAAATGTAGTCAAATAATTACAAATATTAATTATTCACAATAATACATAATAATTGGTATTTATATGGCTCATAATATTACATAACCACACATATTATTTCGCAATATTTGTTTATTTTGTTTTATTAAAGTGGTCGTCATTTACTATTAGTTTGTTTTAATGAAATAGTTTTACATGATATCATTGGTCGACTGAAATTTGCCAAAGTTGTATTGGCAGAGTCGGTTAAAGCAGGGTAAAGTCAGTGTAAACGAACAAAAGTATATGTAAGCTGCGTGATAGGTGGCAGACGAAAGTATAAGCTCTGTGTTGAAGAAATGTGGGAATCGACTGTGAATTTGAGGAAATCCATTACCATTTATTATTAGTAGTAAAGGTAGTAGTAGAAGAAGTACAAAACCTTATGAAGTTAAGATGAAACTAAATGAAGAATGAATTTAATTATAACCAAATATTTGAGGATGAGCAGATGTCACGTTTATGTAGTAAGATGGAACAACTTTAATTATTAATTAAATAGTTTTATTATATTATTTACTCCTTGCAGAACAATAATAATAATTATTATTAATATTAAAATAATTATTATTGTTATTATTATTATTATTATTATTACGATTATTATTAAAACTAGTATTTTAAAATAAATTATATCAATATTTGTATAATTTTTTTTTTTCACTAAAACTACACTTTTAGTTATTTTCATCAAAAGAAAAATAACAAAATCTGTCTGAGTAAAGATTACAATTTTAACAAAAATTAAATAATCTGTTATTTTGGTTGAAGAATAATCTTTTAAAATCAAGGAAACATTTTTGATTAAAATTTCATATGTGATTTTAACTCTCCATTAACAAAGAAAATATATTCTTATGCAGATAAATGTTTCTTCATTTCACAGGAAAATGTTATGGTTTATTACTTTTTTATTTTATAGCTGTAATTTAGATTCATTTATTAAAATACATTTATTAAAATAATTGCGAGATGAAATTTAAAATAAATTAGTTATTATTATGCAGTATTGAATGATTGTAGAATATTGAAAATCTGGTGAGCGTGAATAAATAAGTACATGGTCACCTCAACTTAAACTAATATTACAATGTTGATTATTACTTTGAATGGTTTCGTCTTCAAAATAATCCCCACCAGATGCAATGCACTTGTGATAACGTTTAATCCAGTTCTCAAAAGCGTTTTTATACTCAATCATCGCAACAGCTATGCTAGCCTCCTTAGAGAATTTTTTTTAATCAAAAGGAGTTCCTCAAAGTTGTTTTTTGAATCTACTAAATACGAAAAAGTGACAAAAAGCGATAACAGGTAAATTTGGTAAATTGTCCATTGTATTCGTATTGACTAAACCAAAATTCGTCGAAAAATTAACACATTATATGATGGTGCTCTTGATATAAAACTTATGAATTTTGGTCTGTTCAAACGAAAGTCAAACGCAAAAGTCTCATAACACAATTGACTGTTTTGTCTTTCGGAAAAAATTAATCGGGAAAGGTTTCATTGCAATTGAAGAAAACAGTTAATACAATCTTCCTTTTAGACTGAAACTGACGTGTTATTTAAATTTTGACTCATCTAATGACATCCATTGACTCAACGGTACCTTTAACAGTTAATATTTACTAAATAACTAAATATAATTTAAAATTATGTGTAATTATTAACTATTAGAACTCCTTTAAATTTTCACCTCTGATTTCTTTTCAAATGACATTGAATTTATTAAGAAATTGACTATGAATCAGTAAAAATATCGATGTTTTTTTTGATATTCACGAACTGTTTTATTAATTGTTATTAAATTTTAATAAGTTTTCATTATAATAGATGAAATTTAATTTTCGACAAATCGGTTTGACCGACATTTAAAATACTGAATTATATGCGTTACACACATTTTTTCTTGTATATTTTTATTTGTCACCTAGTAGAAATTGAGATTTCACTGTAACAATGTACATATGAAAATTAATTCTCTATAAACTAGTTTAATTTGAAATTGAAAATATTTTGTTGAGTGTACTGTACACATGGGTTGTTAGAAAGTTCGCATTTCCATAAAGTAAAAATATTTCTTTGAGTTTTCTTTGTAACAATGTATAAAAATAGTTTAATTTTATATAAATTTGCTTGATTTGAATTTGAAAATATTTCAGTGTTTGCCATATGTTTTATTGTATATTTTTCATTTTTCATCTTTTTAAAATAGTTTTAAATTGAGCATTTAGCGTAACAGTGTATAGATCAAATATAATTCTCTGCGCAGGAATAAAATAATTATTGACAAAAATTTATATTTTATATGTCATATATGGTTTTAGTCAATTTTTCTTTGAAATTAAATTTAACTTTATTATTGTTTTGGTGTGATTTATTGCTATAACTTGTTGCAATTTGGTGTAATAATTTATTTATTTATTGCTGTTTGATTAATCCTTTCAGCCCTAAATTTTTTAATTTGCAAATATTTTTTTTGTTAATTATTATTGATGGGAAGCTTACTAAGAACTCCAAAACCAAATTTAAACTGGTTTGCTTCATACGTATAGAACATATTTAAAACAGTTTTTAAATTTTGATAAACAAAGGGATGCGGATTCTTTTCACATTGAATCCGTGAACGACATCCTTATATCTCGAGTTTACAGCGCTACTCGTTGCCATTTATTGTATATTAACCAATAACCAAAATTATTATATCTTCTGTCGTTTACGGGAATAGTATATGTTTCTTTGCACTTGATTGGTACTTGTAAATTTATGGGATTTTTCACAATGGCCTACCTCGTTTCGATGTTCTTATTAGGCTATCAGAAAGTATCAAGCATTTTGCTATTGACATAATAAACTCCAACAAATTCATCATATCTTATTTTATTACTCTTTCTTGTTGCATTTCTGACTGATATTCAAACCAGGTGTTACAAACGGCTAGATTGAAGTAAAGGAAAATTACCCTCAAAGTCATTTTCGTGAAGAAATTTACACAGTCTACTTTAAAGACCCCTAAAAATAAATAGCTTAAGGCCCCAAAAGTGATATACCCGCCTCTGCTGTCGTAAGTTGTTTTACAATAATTTCTCCGTATATTTAAAAATATCGCTATATATATTCCCTCTTTGGCAAGTAATTCTCTTGATTTACTTTGAAATAAAATATTTGGTAACTTAAGAAAATTTAGCAGTTTTTTTATTTATTAAAATCATTATGTCAAATTAAAATCTGACAGATATTATTAATTGATTAACATTTGAGCAAATTAATCACGAAAGGGAGTTAAAAACAAACATACGATTATTTTATGATTTCTTTAAAAAGTATTGCATAGAAATATTTATTGTAATTTTCATTTAATTATATTTATAAAAATAATAAATTTAGTTCAAATAATAACTAAAAAATGTAATATGAAAATATGAGAAAATATAAAAATACATCACGACATATGGAAATAATTTTAAAATTACATGACAAATTTGTGATTAATGTGATGTATTCATGTTGTATTCAATATCACGATGACATTCAGTAAAACAAGAAATACATTTTAGTTTAGAGCAAATAAATCTTTTTTTTATTCAAATGTATGTCAATGAGAAATATTTATGAATATTTTATGGGTTGATTTATTTTGTTCTATGAATTTTTTAAGCAATTTATATTGAATCAGATAAAGATAAATTTTTATTGTTTGTTTAAAATGATGCATTAATAGTTTAAATTGTTTTTAGCCTATTAACAACAAATATTAATGACTTTTATAGAAAAAGAATGGGATTGTAGATTCTTACCAATAAACAAAATCTTTATTTTAATACAATCTTTTGTTTTTTGTTTGTTTTTTTTAAATTTTTTCACATGTTTAAATATAAAAATTTGGAAGCAAGTTGTACCTTGTTTATATATCAAATTGGAAACTCTTAGAAAAAAAATCTTTAAAAATTTGATAAATTACAAATTATTCTAATTTATAAATAATAATTTTAATTAACTGAAATTAGTATTTTTCAAGTTTAACACAAAAATCCAAATTTCGATTAAATATTACAAATTAGTGTAATATTTTTATGGTAAGTATCGGTTCTATTGTGACCACAGCAGATTTTTATTAAAATTTTAAGAGCCTTACTTTTCTCAACAAACATCCACATGCGGTCCGGAGCCTCCGGTTCCCGACCCCTGGGATATATCTATTATATAAATATTTAGTTTTTCTGAAAATTTCCCTTTCACAAAACTGTCTAAATTCTAACCTACCAAATCAAACTTTTCAAACCAAGTTATTCAAGTTAATAATGAAAAAATTAAATTAGAGATTTTCAATTATGACAATAGATCGAAAATTCAATTTTTATTCAACGCAAATTTTTAGTACTGTTTTTATCGAACATTACCCAAAGTTACANCCAAAAATTCATATATAAAAGGAAACCATAATAAATAATGGTAAAATCAATAAAAGTGCAAAATTAATTAAAATTTACTAAAAATAAAAAAATCAATATTAAACGGGGGTATCGAGTATGGTTGAACGCCAAATTGATAGACAAGTTCAGAAATTATAATGAAAATTTAATAAGGTGTTCACAGGGAAAGTTAATGCGAAAAAACAAATTTATTAAAATTAATTAATCGGAAATGGAAAACCCAACCTATTGAGAAACCCGAGCGCTGAAGGAAACCCCCAGTGAGACTCGAGCAATAAGATAAAAAGAGGGAATTTTTTGAGCCCTAATCGGGGTAAACAAATTAAAATAATCAAAAAACTTTCAAATATTGATATAGGATTCCCGGGGAAATAATTCAGCGCAATTTTCTAGAAAATTGGCCTCTCAGAAACAGTATAAAAAGAGAGCTCGGAAATGAGCAAGCCGTCAGTCGGTCGAAGAGTAAAAAAAGAATAGAAGCAGAAACCAGGAGTTCAGAGAAAAATGCAAATAGTGACAAAGTGTAATTGTGATAAAGATTGAATAAAATCATTGTGTTGGATTTGATTTATTTGATTGAAAAAGAACACAAGGAGTTAGGGAGAAGACCGACTTTCAAATAAAAACCCAACACTTCTATTTTCAAAAAAGAATTTTATATTTTACAGTGAGCCCTTGTTACAATTTGGCTCAATTTAAAAAGATGAAACATGGACACTTTCTTTTATAATAACTTTACACTATTATTATCGAATACGTTATTTATTAAAAAAGCTTGAATATGAATAAAAAAATATATCGAAAGGTTTTTGAAATATTTACTGATTCATAGTCAAGCTTTTTTAATAAATACAATGGAAAAGAAATCTGAGGTGGAATTTGAAAAAAAAGTTATTAGAATACATTATTCTATATATATATTTCACAATTTGAATTTCAAATGTTATCAAAATTATATTTATTTAAATTATTCTTTATTTTTTAATTATTCAATTTAAATAATCAGTTATTTTCAAAACATTTTAGAAATATTTTGATTTAAAATTTAAATGTCATTGAAACTTTTCTTTTATTTCAAAAGTATTTTTGAAAATTTTTCATTTCAACAATTTTTAATAAGTTACATTATTAAATGATTTTTACTTTTCATGAAAACGAAAATTTTAAAAATATTTATTTCAAAGTTTAAATAGGGAAAATCTTTCACAACTAAATTATTACTTAAAAATGTAAGTTTTAAAATTTAAATTATTATATTACAAATTGATTCTTTTTAGGTTTGTAGTTTTTGGTAAACTTTTGATTTTTTAAACTACTAAATTTTATTCACTATTTTATTTCTATTTGAATTATTGTAGTAAATTTTGTTCAGGATACCTAAATAATAAAGTTAAATAATTAATAAAATAAGTGGGTGATAAATAGGTAAAATAAAGGGTATGTTGCTTCAGAATTCTTAGAAGAAAGTGTGAGAGGAAAAAATGAGAAGAAAATAACAAATCAATAAAATTAAATAATTAAACATATAAAAAGGTCGTTTTTAATTAATAAATACAATTTAAAAATGAAAACAAAAATCAAACTGGTAGCTTGTTCGAAATAACTAATGGAATGTAATTGTCGAAACGAGAATCAGTAGTTAAGTGGTTGTGAATTCTTGTGTTGTATTGTAAGGGTGTTATTCTTCCTGATGGGTTACAATAAACACTCAAAGTCACCGTTGTAATACAGAATCATTTTGAGTCGTTGTACATTGATAATCAAATGTGATAATCATTAAAAGTTTATATTGTCAGGAATTCATTATTATTGTCAATTAAGGCAAGCTTTGAAGTTCACTTATTTATTTAAATATTAAATATTAATATCATTATTGGCGCTTAACCCTTTAAAGCGTTCAATCATAGTAAGTCAAAAGTGATTTATTTAAAAGACTTGATTAATTATTTTATTAAGTCTAAATTTTAGAAAATAAAATAATTTGTATGATTAAATATTGCAAACCAAATTTTTTAAAATTTCGCAATCCGAAAGTTGTCAAGTCAAATATTTATACAACTCTTCTTTATACTTTATGTAGGTATTTTGTTCACTCAATATGACCATAAATTATAAAAAAATCATAAACTAATTTAAATTTAATTATTTTGATGCAAACAAAAGAGACTTACTTGTGACAGTTATTATATAACACAGAGAAAGAAAAATGGGCTTAATCAAGTTTTTAGCTCAATCGTTTATATTTAAGTAAGTAAAAATTAAGAAATAATTGTAAAAATAAAACTAACACCTAATTCAAAAGATATATTCCTATTAAAATGAAATAAAAAAAGCTTCAAAGTATAAAATATATATGTCAGAAAAAGAATTATTAATCGTTCAAATTAAATTTAATTTTTTACAATATAAATAAATTTAATTTATTAATTAACTAATTTAATTTTTGCTTTGATTTTAAATTTTAAAATAAAGTTAGTTATATTAATAATTGTATAACCAATGTAATATTAAATAATTTTAATTTTAGTTTGATTAATTATTTTATTTTAAAAATAAATTTAATAAATGACAATTTGGTACCTCGACCACACTATAAAAAATTATTATCATTATCAATTACAAGTTAGTATTATCAATTATTCATTAATGCTTTTTAATTGTTTTTCATTGCTTTTTCAAAATGAATATTTATAACGTACCACGCATATTGAAAGAGGTCGCTGTGTTCCGCCATGATAAAGATATCTTGTCGAGCGAGCAAATCTGTCTGACTGGTCACAAAATGATGAAGTATTTTGACAACAAGGTCTTTTGTAAGTGCCAAGAAAGTGTCTCAAGAAAGTTAATATCCATAACTGTATCTGATTTGTGGGATAATGTTTATTATTCGTTGCCATGGCTCGCTTCTTTTATTTCTGGAGCGAAGAACTGACTTCTAAAAAATGGTGCAACAAGCAGCTGGATATGGCGCAAATAACTACTATCGACGGAAATGAATACATGCGTGAAGCGGTCGCCGAAGAGCTAAGTCGAAGACCACAGCAGAAAATTAGAGACGAAGACACAATTGTGGAAATTGATGAATCGATGTTCATCAAGATCAACAACAATGCCTGATCGAATGCTTCCCACAAGCTTGGGATTTTCAGCGGACTCTGCTAAGACACTGATGAGTGTCTTTTGGTTCAGATTCCAGACCAAAGTGTGAAGACACTGATGAGAAAGTTTAAGAACTCTCATCAACTCATATTTACTCATTTAGTTAGGCGTGCTTATAAAACGCAAGAACTCGAGAATCACTCTTATAAATGCAACAATATTAATTCAGGTCATAAAAACGAAAAAAATTAATTTTTGCATGAACTGTGGTATTTGAATTCATGAAACATGGATCTCTATCATAAGGTAGAAGAGAAGTAAGCCATCTTCTACTTATGGAGAAAAGATAGGACAAATTATTGGAACATGTAGATGCAAGTAAAATGATAAGTAAACTTAAAAAATGTTATTTTTATTTTACATTTTATCTATAGCGTAAAGTAAAGCGATGCGAGTAAAGTGCGATTCATCTGATCAAAACTCGGCCTATATCTCTACAGGCGCTTAGTTTTTGTCAGATGAGTCACATACATATAAAACCATTTACACTAATGTTAGATAATTAAAACAATTTGATGTTTTAGATATTTTTGGGACCATGAATTATTTTTTTATAAATTTATATTATCTATAACTACAAAACATAGAAAATTGGATACTAGATTTTATTTAAACAATTTCAATTTAATAAAAACCAAATCTTAAAATGTCCCGCTATAAAAAATGTACTTGATTCAATTTCATAATAAATAGCCCATTTGACTATGGCTACAAATAAATTTCAATAAATAAATTCATTTAATTACTTTTGTGCAATCCTAACAATTCTTTGAATATAAATTACAAATGATATTTTAAAAAATGAGTAAAAATAATATTGATATTAGAAAATCTATTTATGATTTTTTAATTTTTTAAAATTCTATTTATTTTCAATTTTAATATTATTGCTCAGTTTCCCGTGAAAAATGACGATGAATAATTTAATTAATATAGTTTATAGAGGCTAAAAGTGATCATTTGAATTCCCAATTGTTGGAACTCACTGAATGTCGTGCCTTATAAACTCAATGGCAGTGAATATTACATAATCGGTTAATTGAATTAAAACAAATAAAATAATAATAAACAATTAATTCATGTGAATATAGAATTTCAATATAATTAAATTCCGTTTCAATTTTTTTACAGATGATATCACGAATCACATCAATTAAGCGTAATAATACTACTCCAGAACCTCTCTATCCGACCAGAAAGAACTACGATTTAAAACAACCGATTGCTCGAACAGGAAATGATTACATATGGAAATTATACAGTTCTTTTACCAACGAAACTAATCAGGTAATTAAATGAAGCTGAAAATTAATCAGTCCATTTCGATATCATCAATCAGATTATTTGCTTTAAATAAATTAATTTTAATGAAAAAAATATTAATTGTAATATTATTATTATTATTACTATTATTATTATTATTATTATTATTATTATTATTATTATTATTATTATTATTATTATTATTATTATTATTATTATTATTATTATTATTATTATTATTATTATTATTATTATTATTATTATTATTATTATTATTATTATTATTATTATTTTACTTACCATATTAGAATTGAATCTAATGAGAAATTCGTTGCATATTATTTAATCTACTGTATTTTATTTTATTTATTAATTACGATATAGAATTTCATCAGAGAATAATCCAATTATTATTATGGAAATAAGCTTTACATAATAAATTGTATGAAAACAACTGATTTATTTTTAAATAAATATGAAAATAAAATATTTTTGATGGTAATATGTTTTTATTTTTTATGTATGTCGAGAAATAATAAATTATTCTTATTAATAGTTTCAACAAATACATTTAATTATATATTTTTCATAATTGTGAAAGAATTTCATTTAGTGCTATATTTACACTTTCTTTACATTGAACATTATACAAAATTCATCGATGAGGTAAAAAATTAATTAAATAATTCTTCGGAAATTAATCGTTTTGTATTTGCGTTCAAAAGGTTCATGACTAATTTTTTTTCTTATTATACCTTAGAATAAAAAACATTTATAGTGCTTCTACATAAATACAATATAACTATAATAATTGTAATGTAGTAAATATTATTTTTTTTGAAAAATGAACAACATTTGATTAAAATTAGATTATATTGTGAAAACTCAATAAATTTCAAAATATGAATTATTATATATTTTCTTTTAATTTAAATATATTGCTTTTAAGATTTCATCAAAAATTATTAACTTATTTAACGATTGTTTAAATTAACTAATAAGCGATAGCAAATTGCGATAGACACATTTATTTAATTTGCATTAATTTAAACAAAGTAATTGAATTTAATTAAAATATGGTCATAATTAAGTTTAGAATGTTTTTATAAAATTTATCTTAAATTTATCTTGATTTAATTTAAAACTTTAAATTTTCGATGATTCAAACAAAATTATTTTTCAAAAATAGAATTTTATCGAGGATATTATCTGAAAAATTATTTTAATTGTTATCATAAGACACAAAATGATAAAGGAAGGAGTTGAATTTTTTCTTTGACACTTAAATTATGGACTTCTAGAAAACTAGAAGATTGATAGATATAAATCGATGAAAAAGAAGATAACTATGTATAAGAATAAGATATAACTAACATGTCATTTTATAATCCTTAATAATTGATAAATAGTAAACAGGACTATGGTCTTTAATATGTAAAATATTTCTGTACCTTTAAAAGTAAAATAAATATGAAAAATTAATTAATTTTCAAAAATTCTCCTAAAATTTGCTTTAATATATTGAAGTGATTTTGCTATAAATTTTGATCATTTACTCGAACTTAATTATATTATTTAAAGTTGCATAAAGTTGTTTAAAAATATTAAATAACAAGCTTTTGGTATATTTCAAAATAAACACTTTTTAATAATAATATTTTTAATAAATAAATTTTTAATAAATAAAATTTTAATAAATAAATAAACAAGATAATAAATTTACATTATCTATAACTAGAAAACATAAAAAAGTTTGCTGTGATAGTTTATCGGTATTTTTGAATTTATTGAAATGCAAATCTTCAAGTATATCGTTATAAGAAAAAATGAACTTCCTACAATGAATAACAGATTAGAATAAATTATTAATTTCAAATAAAATTCATTTAATTGTTCCGTGTTTTTGATTACTCTACCTGAATCACAGTGAAAAACAAAAGAAACTTCAATCTCATTTTGAAATGCTCATCTTTATGTTTTTTAGTCATTGTAACATTTTTTTCCTAATGAAATGTGAAACAACAGCTTTCCTACTACCTTGCTGAAAAAATATTCTGAGTTTGACATAAATGCAAACATCAGCTACATATATTTGTAATTGATTTCAATATGAAATATATACTAAATTTAATTAAATAGTCATTTTAAAATATTGAACTTAAATTTAAATAGTTCTTATTAACAATGACTCTTGCAACTTCTAACATTTATCGAAACTCAAGGTTTCTGCATGTCTTGATACCATTTCATATTGCCTCTCTTCTAACCATTGTATAAGTTCTTTAATAATTCGATTATTACTATAAAATTGTAATTTTGAATTTTTCCAAAAAGAACTTTCAGTAGATTTCTAAACATTCGCATTTAAATTGTATTTTATATCATCTATTAATTCTTCCCATATGTTTCTGAATTCTATATTTTAATGATGTATTTACACAATATTTAAGAGTTCAAGCTTTTCTGTACACTAAACCATTCTTTACAAAAAAAGAAATAGAATTATAAATGCAGTTTTGTTTTATTTGATCTCAACTTAGTTACCTTTATAACTAATATCATGAGTACTAGTTGCATTATTTTATGCAATGTAATATTTAAAAAGTTAAACTGATAATGAACTAAAGAATATTTTTATATTCATTTATATATGAGATGTAATTTTTTATCTTCAAATGTATCTGCCTAAACTAAGTATGTATCATATTCTTGATTTTATGCTGTTAGTGCCTAATATTCTATTCTACAATATTTTGGCTATCTAAATGAGAAATCATTCAGCTTATATACTAATTTTTTGTTTGTATCATTTGTCAACAATTTTTCAAGTATAATGATTATTACGAATTGATAAATATTATATTGGTTATCTGGCCATTTTTTGTTTTATTCAATATATACTGTTTTTGCTGTATTAGCTTTTGTAATTAAAATTTTTTTTGTATATATTGTAGTTGAAGTATGTGCATTTTATTATTAATCTGTTTATGGTATAAATATTCACGTTTATGAATGTAATTACTAGTGACTGTATTCTTTAACTGAATTTAAAACTTTAACTGTAACATATATTATTTAGTTAATGCGTTCGTCAGTTATTCATAAAAAGCTGCATAGGTTAATTCCGATCAACATTGTGTATTAATTTTTATATTTTTGTAAATTGTTATTCTTTATTGCTAACTAATTTCTATTGTAGATATAGAAAATTGATTTTTTTAACTTTAAAAATACATAATAGTTAGCTAAAAATATTTTTAATAGAAATAATATTAGCAAATAATAGTAATAATAAATAACAACAACACAATGATGATAATGAGAAATAAATAAATCACAATAATAATAAATAAATAATATCAAACATACATTCATCAGGCTTTATTGACTCCTTGTTTATAATATTTGTTTACTTTAGAAGTACCTATTAAATTATCTAACACTTTTTATTTTATAATGATAGTGTTTTTAAATGATGGGTTTGAAATTAGTTTATATAATAAAACTAAATACATTTCGCATTTTGTGTCCCGGATATATTTCTAGAGAATTAATCTCGTATAATTACAAAAGCATGAAAGTATAGTTTTGTTTGACTACATTTTCTTAACATATTTTTCTTTGATATTTACATACATTTCTTTCATCGTGTTTTAAACATAGTAATAATTTTAATTACATTTTTCAAAAACATTTTTCGTTTTTTGAAATTAATAATGCTTACTAATAATTAATATTTCATGATATTCAATTTTATTTTCTTTATTGACCTCAACTTTGTTCAAATATTTTTTTCTTATGTTTTATGTTCAAAGTTCTCTGTTTTTTGCCTTTTTGCGATGTCTCATTTTTTTCAGTTAATAAAGAAGCAAAACGTCTTAATTCTTACCTTTCTACAACGCGTTTAACAATTTATCTTAGGGTTTCTCAAAACTCGTGTTTTTAGGACTGAAATTTTAAAAACTCGTTGAGTCCGTATCTAAATCTAAATTCAAATAAATAAGCAAAAATGTTTAATATTCTGGAGTTTAATAATAATTCTCATAGTTGAAGTCTTTGTAACAAAAATATTACAACATTTGTTAAAATTATAATTATTTATTTTCATCTGAGATTTGTGATCGTGTCAACAATTAAAAGGAAAATGTACTCAAATTTATTTATTTTCAAAAATTAAACTTTAAAATTAGATGTAAATATTTGAACCTTTTTTTATTCTTGTTTTGCCTTAAGGAAGAAATATTTGAGAAATAATAACGAATTAAGATACTTGTCAGGTAATCTCGGTCTGATTTTAGTAC
>CAUHTR010004503.1:0-21571 GCA_959609185.1 Schmidtea polychroa | reverse complement strand
ATGGAATTCGAAAGGCACCTGGCAATGAAAATAGCCGTGAGGAAACAGGAGAATATGGACTATAAAAGAAATGATCCTGCAACAATCAGGGAGGATCGTAGAACTGGTCAACAAAGTGGCAGAACTCGAACGGGACAATAATGGTTACAAGGGGGCACTAGAGCAGAGAAACATAGTGCTGTCCGGGAAAAACAAGAAATTAGAAAACGAGCGAAAAATGTACGAGAACATCAAAAATTTGGAAAAGGAGATAGAAAAATGGAAAAGCAAGGAACAGATAGAAGATCTGGAAAAGCAAATAGAGGTGAGAGACGACGAAACACGATATCTCACATATTTGTTGGATGAAGAGCTGAATATATCCAGAGCTCTGAGGGAATGAGGTACAAGAGCTAAGAGCTCAGCTACCGAGATATTATGTACCATACGACCCCATAGCAGTCCACCTGAACCCAGCCGTCGAGAGCGATGAAGGATGCGGGGGTCAGGAAGAAACATTCGTAAAAATAAAGTAAAATACAAAAAACAAAAAACGGGAACTGTAAACCAACAAAAAAATTAATAGTATTAAAAATCAGGGATTGTAACCCTATGTAAATAAATATGATATAAATGTATAAGTACAAGCCGCACTGTAGCGCAAACATTAATTGTATGTATTATAGAGATGAAAATCGAGGAAATATTAGAACCAATGTCCGAAGTGGAAGAAGGAGAAATTGAAATGGAAATCATGGAAACAAAAACATTGAAGGAAGAGTTACGGGAGGAGAAACAGGAAAACGAGAGACTGGTAAACAAATATATGGAAAATCGAAAAATAATAAAAGCATTAAAGAAAGAATACAAAGTATTAGAGGAAGTAAAGGAAGAGGTGGAAGAAGAGAACGAATGGTTACAAGAACAACGAAAGCGAGGGAGAAACTGGTAAAAGATCGGGGAAGAATTATGGAAAGAAAGAGCGAGCTTCAAAGCAGAGGAAGTAATCGAAGACTACTGGAAAACAGAGGCGGAGAAACGTCAAACAACAATAAAAGAACTAAATAAACAATTGAAAGAAAAACAACAAGATAGCATGGAGATGAAGAAATGGAGCCGCAAATACAAAGAAATAGAAATAAAATATCAGCAACAACAACAAAGAAACAACCATCAGGAACATGAACAAGACTTCCTAGAGCTCGAGTTAAAACGAAATCTCGAAAAGAAAAGAGAAGAAATTAGAAAGCTAGAGAAAGAAATAAGACAGTTAAAAAGGGAAGCCCGCGAAAAGGATAGACAGTTGGAGATGCTACCCGAACTCTGGCAGAGTCATAAAAGCGGAGTCTACCGTGATGAGAATTGTCAAAAGACACCCCAAAAGAAAACCGCCTAACTAAAACAATTAAAGACAATTGTAAATAAAATATAAAAATAATAATAATAATAATAATAAATGTATATTAGTATAATACGGTTCGGGGTATTGATAACAATGATGATATTGACAAATAATCTGATGGAGAAACAACAAATAAACTCCCAACTGGAAAGTGTTCGAGACCACCGAAATATGAATCAAAAACCCAAACCAGAATCTTGCCAATGCACATACCCCATTACAACAAAAGCCAACATCGTCAACAATAAACGAGCAGCTCGATCGTATGTCAACAATATCAGAGTAATGTGCAAGAGCAACCCCATATGCAAAATGATAGATAAGAGAATAGTAGAACAAATCCAGATATTCGATCGGTTGGAACAAGTACAACAGGAAAATTTCGAAAACCTTGCAGAAAGAACGGAAAAACCGACTGAAACTGGCGACACCCATCATCTCCTATACGTGGTGATCGCGGAGACAATTCTACTATGCATTGTAACCCTCCTGAAAATCCACGAGATCAAGAAAAAGTGCCAGATCTCGAAATCAAAAAGGAAAAGATCACAACAAAACCCGCAGGAAATAACAATGTTCAACACTGTCCAAACAGCAAGTCCACCCAGAACACCAAATAATGAATCTCCCGGACCATCATCCAGTCACCAAACCTACCACAACATCAATCCCCAAATTCATGAGCAGCAACAACCAAAGCAATCAGATCTATTAAACAGTATTATCATTAACAATTGAACAGTATTTGTGTGAAAATTTTTTTAGTGTATATAAACCATGTCTGCTTGATCTTGTTTTGACCTATATCTTACAAATAATTAAATTAGTGTATATAAACCATGTCTGCTTGATCTTGTTTTGACCTATATCTTACAAATAAAAATTTGTGTTGCATAATTTTTTTTATTTCATCTTTTTATGAATGTATGGAAGTAGTCTAGGTATGTAATTTTGTTGGGCCCCGAGTGATTTGTTGGGCTGAAAAGAAATCAAGATAATGGTGGGTTACAGGTGGTCGAGTGATTAAGTGCTGTTACCAGCGTAACCCAGAATACAACATTGTTTTTTCCGCCTGGTACCCGTTGAGTAATCAACGTACTGTACCTAAAGGGTTGAGTACTCGCAAAAAGTGAGCGCATCAAGGCACTATAATTGTCGAGTACTCCATGGGTTCACGGACTACCGATAGAAGGTTTGTGTCCGATTTCTTCAGGTCCCTTGTCAAAATTGTTTTCCCAACCTTACGCACAAACTCTCATTTCTCAGGCAATCATAAAATATATCGGATATTATTTTAGTACTACAAAATATATATTATTTCAATATTATAAAAATATACAACAAATCCTACAAAAATGTACAAAACTAAATAAAAGTTCAAATCGGCTTGCTGGCAGAGCAGGCTGGTCCCGTCGTAGACGCTTGCGATGAATGCACTTGCCGTTCGTACTCGGCCAGCCTGGCCTTCTTTAATTTTTCTCGAATGTTTCGTCCAAGCCGTTTTCTTTTGGGCTTATCTTTTGCAACCGGAGGTTGTTGCCAACTCCACGGTTAACGGCCGGATTTGACTGATTGCAGCTCCGTGAACCACCTGTTCATTGCGCTCGGTTTCTAACGCACGGAGTTGGAGCTTCAAGGCCCGGATCTCCATCTGATCCTGCGCGGCTTGGGTCTGCAGTTGGAAGACCTGCGCCACCTTCTTTTTCATATCCTCGGGACTAAACCAGGTGCTTTCCAGTCCCCGGCACCGTTCCTTGAGTTTGTCCACTCGGGTTCGGAGATCCTCGGCCTGTTTTTGTGCTTCTTCTCTGTCTTTTCCTAGGTTCTCCAATAGTTTGAACACTAAAAGTAACAATCCTAGATAATGTTATTACCCCATGATATTCGCTTGATTATATAACAAGATCAGTACCGGTTATGGAGACATTTTATCATTATGAAAAAGTTCGACTCAATTTTTACGATGATTTATTAAAGAGGAAATTCCTTCAAAGTAAGTTCGTCTTCAAATCAAATTTATCAATTCATTAAAGAGGAAATTTATTCATAGTACAGTTCATTATCAAATCAATCAGTCTACATGTCTATCGCGAGTTAGCATTGAGGACGAGATTGGCTGGGTATTTGCGAGGCCTTCCCCTTTTTCGCGGGCTCGCCTCGGCCTCCTCCAGGTCCTCTAACGTCCTTCCTTCCAGGTTAGCCCGGATTTGCATTTCGAGTTTTCGCAGTCGCATCTGAGCTGCGTCCACCTCGATGGCCGCACGGTCACGGGCCTCTTGCAAAAGATCGTTTCCCGACTCCATCCTTCACCCACGACGGGGCATCTACTTCGGGGCCCTTCCGGATCACTCGATTTGTGCAATCCAGGTCGCGTCCCTGGCTCCACCGATGGATGTGGTACCAAATGTACCGGGTACGGAGTCGAGTGATCATTTGGTGGTTGGTTTCCTCGTCGCTGCTATAGATTGATTGGGACATACCTGCAGTATAACTATTAAGATCGAGCATAACTCATGTGACTTATACATTGATGTCACAATAGAACATGTGGACACAATACTTTAGCTACTGGATTTATGATAATTAATCCTAATGCTGCTAACCTACCACTTGGATTTGATTTATCAATATATTCTTAATTAACTACTAGATTCATTATAATTAGCACTAATACTGCTAACCTAAAATTTGGGTTTAATTCATCAATACATTTTAATTAACTATAAAATTTATTCTGATTAATACCAATACTGCTAACATAAAATTGGGGCTTGATTTATCAATATATTTTTAATTATAATTAATACTAATAAAATTGGTTATAAACAATTAGTTGTTTTATTATAGTAATTTTTATTGATGTTAAACCATAATTTTGAACGGATACCTATATTCTAATTAGTTTAATGTAGTAAGGTAATTGACTTAAATTGTTAAATATTTATATTATGAGTTTTTGAATAGTATTCCATCAACATCAGCGCCCGGCCGACCTTTCGAAGCTGCTGTCATCGGTCATTAATATATTAAGACCTCTCGTGTTAACGAAGATCGAGTTACCACACTAATGGGAAAACTTGGAAATTTCCTCCACCATCGAGTTTATACTCATTCCAGGAGTTACAACGGATCGATTATCAAGGTCAGCTCCACCAACCGATCCTCTTAGCAGAGATCGCAATAAGCTACCTGACTACGGCTATTTAGATGGAAATATTGGGAATCTTTCGAACATATGACTTTATACTATAATTTGACTTTTTATTTTGGTTAAAGGTATATTTGATAACTCGAATAAAATTTGACTTTCTTTAATGTTTATTTGATTGCGAATACCCTTAATGTTTCTAATAATTTAATGAATTTCTTTAATGTATTGACTTAATGAATTGTCGTACCTTTATTTCATTTCCTCAAAGGGGTTGTGGTCATGATACCGCTTTGAGATCCTGAAGGTTACTTTGTAGATTTATGGGGATATATCCAGAACCACGCATATATACTTATACATTCACACACACACACACTTATATAATACATATATACACACATACACCTATAGATACATTAAACATATATATATTTTCAAATTAGTAATATAGAGGTCGTTTTCCGAGGGGGGGGGGGGTGTTACTAAAAATAGATTTTAGTGGATTTCCGTGATCTTGTTGGTTAGTGTAGCTAAATTTGGCGATAGGGGAATCCCAAAATCAATAATTTTGTTTTAAATTTTATTTTCAGAAGAAATAAGGGAAATTATTTTAATGATATAATAATTATAACATTAATAGTGTTAATAATGATGACACTAGTAAATAAGATGATGGTAATGATAATAATAGTAATAATAATAGTAATAATAATAATAATAATAATAATAATAATAATAATAATAATAATAATAATAATAATAATACCAGTAATACAGATAATAATGACACTAATAGTACTCATACTAATAATAATAATAGTAATAAAAATAATCATAGTAATGAAAATAATGACAATAAGAATAATAGGAATAATAGGGATAATAATAATAATTTTTATATTTTAGAAGCTATGATTTTATGTTTTACAATTTCGGAATTTAGATTTTATAATTTATATATTTTCCAGTTTATACATTTATGTTTGATAACCTACGATTTTTATGTTCCATACTTTAAAATTTTATGTTTTATAGGGTGTAATTTTATACCATACACTTTAGAAATTTCGATTTTATAATTCATAGTTATATATTTTTTTAATTTTATATTTAATAATTTACGATTTTGGGTTTCATACTTTATGATTTTATATTTATAATTTTTGTACTTTACCGTTTATGAACTTCTAGTCAGCTTTACATGACTTTTTATGAGTTACTTCTATGGGATCATCTTAGTTATCCAAAATGTTTTCGGTTTTGTTGGTAACTACTCATAAATTATACTACCTGAAGTTCTACATTTATATATAATTAGTTATAAAAAAATTTTATACACAAAATTTATAATTTCTAATCGGGATTTACTATTCATAAACTATATTTCCTGAAGTTCACATTAGTTATAAAAATTTCTATAAACCAAATCTAGAATTTTAATCGGGATTTATCCATTAATGATTTACATCAATATGATTATATCTAAGATCATATAATTATTTATATAAATTATGACTAAGTCTTTATACATTCATGAATATTTTAAAGTGGGAATTCGAAATTTAACCTTTCGGATTTAGAACATCTATATTTACATTGAATTAACCTATCTAGATTGAGTTATACTTATACGTATGCCGAATATCTTTCTCATTTTCATTACCTTACCATAAACTCCTATTACAAAATCTAGTTCGACTTATGTCTAAGTATAATCGAAATTACTATTATTGATCAACTAGCTACATTAATGTGATTGCAGAATTGTGTAATTTTAGGTATGAGTTCTACTCAAATCAGGACCTTAGTGTAGAGTCGTTGTTCATGATTTTGAATGTTGATTTTACATGTGTATTAAATAAAAGTCTGGAAGAGTTATTGCCTCCGCAGCCCCACTGTGACCACTTCAACAAACCTTAATGTTATATGCTAAGTCAACCATTTACGGCTGACCTTTAATAAATACGAAGAGTCAGACGGAGGGTTTCCTCGACCTAACTCCATGGCCGGACCATGAAGTAGTTCGACCTCCGAAGGACCCGAACAAAAAGAATCATATAATATGCGATCATTATAATATTAATAATGCATATCTGCATGTCCTATAAATTTTAATAAATTGGATGCAAGACAACGACGCAGGAATACCAGTACGCCGTTGAACATTCGTACATCTCTTGAAAAATAAAATAAAATCAAAATATGAAATTACTTTAATCTCAACATAAATAAATCGTAACTACATAATAAAAAATTTAATCATAGATACTCACTGTTTATGTTAGAAAGGTTTCGTTCAAAATTTGGCATAAAAGATTGATTAAATTATGACCGAAACTTGTCGGTATATATACCTATTTTGTACACGTGTATGTATTGATGCATTAAAACAAACTCGAATTCTTTTTATTCCAGAATTTTCTATTTCGCGATTTTGATATTTTTAACGGCAATTTTGTGACATAATTTTTGTTTTTATTTTCAAATTTTTATTTTTTAATTATTTTTCGTTAATTTGACGTCCATGATGGATTTGGAACGGTTCCAGAACATTCCATGTTAATTTTAATTTTATTTTTATTTTAATTGATGTTTTATGAATTTCTTTTTAAGATTGTTTATTTTTAATACTAATTTATTTATTTTCTCTAACTGTTGTTCTAGATGGCTTTCGTGATGGTCATCGCCATTTTTATGGAATGTTCTGGGTTTTTCTGGAATTTTTTACTGTTTTTACCGTTTTTTAAGTTATTCGAGTCTGTTTTTTTTGTAACTCTGTGTTTATTTGGTTATTTTTGAGTTCTATTTTGCATAACTTCTTGCTTTTGTATAATTTTATTTAATTTCTGTGTTTTTGTTGTTTTCTCCTTTACTTAATATTGTTTATTTGGTGGTTTTTAATATTTAGCTATACTTTTTGCTTTTTGTATGTTGTGTACCTAAACATTTCAGTCATAATTAGAAGTTTGGGTCTAGAAATCAGTTCTAGCCCAACATAAAAGACTCGGGGGCCCATAAAATTGCGACCCGCAATTTAAATCAGAAGATGAATAAGATTATTTTTCTGAATACTTGCACTATATTACAAGTGCCTACATGCAAATTGGGTCCACGAGCTACAGGGTCGTGACCTCAATACCCACATACATAAAAATGCTACTATTACACTACATTCTAGGGATGGGTTGAAAGATGAAGAAAAAGAACGACCGAGGTCGGTCCACATAAAAATAAAATTATCATGCTCAGTTTCAAGAATCAATGTTAATAAACATAATCAGTCTTTGCAATCGTAATTGTTCGATTAGAATGATTTATTGTTTTATAATGTCACTAATCGTTTATCGTTAATCATTAATCGTTGTGATGTCATATTAATAGAATTCGGTTGTTCGGGATCTCGTCTCGATGACGGCTCTGGTTTCAATGTTTGAGGAAGATTTGAAGTATCTTGGTTGATTCGTTGTTTGTACTAGCTGTTCTTCCATTGGGATACGAATACTTCTTGATTGTTCTTTTAGTTTGAGGGTTTTGTTTCTTTCTTTACTGGAATTGGGTTTGACTGCAATCAGGCTCAGTACGGTGATGTTTATCATTAGGCTTGCCACTAATAGGATCAATATTGTGAGGGGTTCAGACTCTCCGTTCTATTACTTTGGGTTTGTTCATCATTTCTCCCAATTGGGTTGTATCTGTAATTTCTGATTTTTCGGGTTTGTTGGATTTGTTTTCTTCCGAGGTGACAACTTTCTTTATTTCCTCTAGGGTTTTAATCATCTTCTCGGAGTTCATTGGGTTTTTGTTTATGGTAGTTTGGATTTCTCTTGTCATTTCTTTCAAGGTTTTCGTTACCTCATTTTTAATGTTGGCTTCCTCTTTGATGATGGAAGTTATTTTCCCTTTCATTTCCTTTAAGGATTTCACTACCATTCCGCAATTACTTGAACGTCCATTGGCGGCTGTTATTACTTGTTGTTTTATTTCCTCCAATGTCTTTACCATCATTCTCATTTGGGTTGCGGCTGGATCTTTTTGGGATTCTCTCTTTGATTTCTGGCTTTGGCATTGTTTGGCTAATGTTGCTATCTGGGTTCTGATAACTTTCATTTCTTGTTCAAAGATTGTTTTCGTTTACTGAGCCATTTGCACTTCCGTCAAACTTTCAGTTGTTTGTGGACATTGCGAACATTGCAACTTGATTTGTTCGCATTCCTCATTGATTTTCGCAGATCGATTTAAAGCTACTACATGTGCTATCTTCTCTTCGGTATGGGTATTCTTTCTGGCATCTGATCATTGATTCTTCAGCTTGCAGGATTCTTGGCATTGTCATTATAATCATCACCACGATTAGGCTTCTCATCTTTACATATATAATATATAACTGAGGTTTTTTCAAATGCTGCCCCGACAATTAGTTCCATAACGTGGTGACGACAGGCCAGGAATAGAAGATCTTTGTTTAGTTTGTGCTCGATCAGAGAACATGCTCCTGAACGATGACCAGTATTAGATGCGGTCGTATCAAAACAAAGAGCAGCGACCTGATCTTCAACACCCCACTCTTCCAAACATTGAACAACTGCAGATGCTTGGGCTTCACCTGTCCCAGCCGACAGCTTTGGGACGCCAAGTAACTGTTCGACTCCAACACCTGAGATAAGGACTGGAAGACGATCTACATGTTCATGTGTCGATAAATCTTCCATCAGCTTTCCGTCCCAGTGAACCGTTAAAGGGACAGTTGATGAAAACTCTGATCGCAAACCGGTAGATCTGGCAGCCCGGTGACTTGCTCTAGCACGATGTATTGAGCTTCGGTTGATGTTGAAAGTGTTCACATCATGGCCAAGGCTGGAAGCTACTTCACTTAGAACGAATGTAGCATTCCGTGATGAAATCTTAGTTCTGTCCAATGCTGATGTTAAACCAGGAGAAAGTACATTGATTTTTGCTCTCTTGGTCTTGGGTCCATCTGATTGACTGCAAGTTTCGCTTTTAGCAACGAACTCGTCTTCGTCAACCTCATCATCATCTGAAGATGTAGTGTCAAGTGCAGCCTGGCTGGAATATACTTCAATTTCCTCTTGTGATCGCTTCTTACGCTTCAGTTCTGCCTCCTTCCGATCCTGACGACGTTGTTTCTTTAGTTCTTCAACCTTGTCAAGAGCCCCAATTGAGCCTGGTCGACCTTTTTGCCTTTGAGAGAGGAGGAATGCTTTATCTTCAGGAATAGTCATCAAAGTGAGGGCATCCGCATGAGCAATGTCAAAGAGATTGTCAAGGCGTGCAATGAATTCATCCTCCTTCGTCTTGTGTCCACTGGTTTCCCGATTCTTATGTTTTTGTAGACCTCTCCATTGAACAAAAATTGCTTCCAACTTGTCGATGCAATNTTACATATACATATACGTTAACAATAATTACTTGGCTTTATTTACAATTTATTTACAGTTATTTTGTCTCATTTATTGGGAGTCACCGACCTCATCCCCTTAATTTTACGGGAGGTTCAGGTGCTCGTCTTACTCAACTCGTTCATCCTTATTACTTCGAGTTGCGTTGCTATCAACTGTCTCTTTAATTCTGGTATTTCTTGTAATTGCTTCTCTTTACTTTTCCATTTTCTCTGTTTGATGGTCATTGTCGTCTGCAGTGTTTGCATGCTTCGTCGTTTTTGATTTAAAATTCTCTGGTAATTTTCTTTCAACTTCCATTGTTTTTCTGTTTCCTCTCTTTGTTCCTTGATCTCTTCCTTGAGTTTTGCATTTCTCTTCTCGACTTTTTTACTTTCTCGCATTCTCGTTTTTGCATAAGCATATTGTGCCTCTAACTGTTCGATATAAACTTGGTCGATATTCAGGTTTCAGGTTTTTATTTTCCGTCTCTTTTCGTTTCGATTCATTTGTTTCCCTCAAAATTTCTTGCTTGACAGTGTTTATTAATCGTCTTGATTGAACAATTTGCTGTCTCAATCTCGTAATCTCTACATTTTGATTTGCAATTTTTGTTTTGAACAAATTCCTGCTGACTCTCCATTTATTACTATAATATTTCATCGATTCTTGTTTGATTGGTATCGCATTCTGGCTTTGTTCAGGTTGGTCGTTTGACTTTCTTTCGTTACTCGTTGATTCTCTTTCTTTTAAATAATTCATATCTACAAAAATGTACACATCATATTTCCTTTCGTCTTCTTTTTATTTTGAATTTTTGATTTTTTGAACGGGTAGAGCGGCATTAACAATATCGGTGGTTGTCTCCTTAACCGATCTATTTCCTCCCACAAAGAATGTTGACGCAATCGTAATTCCTGAACGTTATAAAGTAACAACTGATGGCCAGAATTTTCTTCTGTTTGATTCTGGTACAGATAGTAATAATAGAATGTTGATATTTGGAACAGATAACAATTTAAAACTTTTTGGAATCAACATTTCACTGGTTTATGGATGGAACTTTTAAAACAGCTCCTATGCTTTTTACGCAGCTATATACAGTTCACGCATTAGCTAATGGGCGATGTATTCCTTGTGTTTACGCATTACTGCAGAACAAAAGACAAGATACGTATAAAGAACTTTTTCAACAATTAAGTATTCTTAATGTCAACTTGAAGCCCAGAAGCATTATGGTTGATTTTGAATTGGCAGTTATAAATAGTTTGAAGACAGTATTTCCTGACAGCCAAATAAAAGGATGTTTCTTTCATCTAAGCCAGAACATCTACCGCAAGATTCAAGAAAACGGTCTTCAACAGCGTTACCAGGAAGATTCTGAATTCGCATTAAAAATACGGATGATTCCAGCACTAGCATTTGTCCCTCCAGAAGATGTAGTCGGCGCTTTTGAAGCATTGGCCGAATTGCTTCCTGCGAACGTTTTACCAATTGCAGATTATTTTGAAGATTTTTATATAGGCAGACCACAACGGCGTGGACGACGTCAATCCACTTATAACATAGACATGTGGAATATGCACCAAAGAGCCGAATATGAATTACCAAAAACTAATAATGCAGTGGAAGGATGGCATAGAAGTTTTCAGTCCAATGTAGGAAATTACCATCCTACCATTTGGAAATTTATTTCATTTATCCAAAGAGAACAAGCTCTGCAACAATTGCACTGTGCTCAAATGCTGGCCGGTCATTCATCCCAGNTGTCCGGGGGTAATTGTCCGGGGGGTAATTGTCCTGTTACCTAAAATCTGTAAGAAGATAATTGTTATTGAGGATTTTAGCGGTAAACAATTAATAGTAGTACCACAAAGATTAAGACAAATTCTTCTATTACAATATCACGATGGTGCTCTAGGAGGTCATCTATCAAGTAGGAAAACAGCAAGCAGGTTGATGCAAAAATATTATTGGGACGATTTAAAAAAAGATGTTAAGAGATGGTGTAATGCATGCACAATATGCGCAACTAGAAAAAATACAGGAACAAAGACTAAAGCACCTTTGCATCCAATCCCAGCTACAACATCACCAATGGAACTGTGCGCAATGGATTTTTTGTGTAAACTACCCACAACAATTAATGGAAATAAGCACATACTAGCTTTTAACGATTATTTTACCAAATGGGCAGAGGCATTTCCCCACTAAAGATGAAACAGCAGAAACAGTAGCCAAATTACTTGTAGAAAAAATAATCTTTAAAATCGGTACACCGAGGAAATTATTAACAGATAAAGGGAAAAACTTCATGAGTGAAACTATAAAAAGAGTAGCTAACATATTTAACATGCATAAAATCAACACAACAGCATACCACCCTCAAACTGATGGTATAGTGGAAAGATTCAATGGGACATTGCTAAGTAGATTAGCCGTGTTTGTGGGAAAAAACCAAAATGATTGGGATGAATACGTTAATCAATGCACATATATTCATAATATCACACCAAATGAGACAACAGGATATTCACCATATTTTTTAATGTTCTTAAGAAAGCCTGCGACACCGATTGATACAATTTTTGAACCTCGAGTATCACAATATTTAGATGCGCCAGATTATGTAACATTAATGCAAGAAAGACTACAAGATGTATACAAAGTTGCAAATCTAAAAGTTAAATTTAGACAAGAACAGTATAAGGCAGATTACGATAAAAATAGCAAACCTCATAATTTTAAAGTGGGAGATAAGGTTAGACTTATGTCTCCACAAGTAGGTAAAGGTAAAACAACTAAATTAGCAAGACCATTTAAAGGACCATACGAGGTAGTAAAAGTAGTACATGAAAACCTGCATTTACAAAAACATAAAAATGAGGATCCTATAATAGTACATGTTAATAGATGCAAACTAGCAGAAACAGAGTTAGTAGAAAAACCACCTCACAAATATGGATTACGATCACAAAAAGCACTGATGATGGCAGCAACATTTTTAACAATTATAGGAGTGTGTAATTCAACTGAAGTAGAAAACAAGAACATACACTCAGTAGAATACATGGCTGAAGATATTTTAATCAATATTTCACCGTATAAAATTAGAGTATATAACTTAAATAAATCACCAATAAGAGACTTGTATCTGGAAACTGGGGATAATATACCCAAACTTATGAAAAAAAATTGAAAATAGATCAACTAATGAATTTGAAAGAGGAGATAATGTCGAATTAAGAGATCTACAACCCAACACCAATTACACACTTTGTGCACAATGGAATACATTAGTTGACACATCACAGATAAGGTGCAAAAGAATAAAAACTACTAAAATAAACAGACTTAGAAAAAGTAAACCAAAAAGAAAAAAGATATCAACAACCCGGAAAACAACTACTGTAAATTCAACACCCACACATCCTATATCACAAACGATAACGAATATATATAGGAAAACGACATTTAAAGCGGTTAGACAAATATATAAAAAATTAATAATGAAAAATCCAAGACAGTCTGATAGGAAACTGATAAAATTACCTACAGGAAAACCGATTGTTATAAATAACTGGAACGAATTACAGGTCTTTCAAAAGAAAGCAAGTAAACCACAATGGCCTTTTTATGTAATAGCTACAAGTGTAGTATCATTCGCGATTTTAGCAATTATCACTAGTGTACAAGTTTATAAAAAGTACAGGTGGAAAAGGCAGCGGTATCGGCACCGACTGGTCAAAGAAGCACCAGGGCATTTTCACTTGGACAAATATATCCCTGGACAATATACTCTGTCCACACTGGTATAATAACCTAAAAAATTTTAATTATGTAAATTGGTCAATGATATATGATAAAAGTATATATATTAATATTTATATAATTGCGTATAAGGTTAAACCTCAAATGCGCAAAAAGCATAAATATTCATTGTTTGTTTTTAGAATAATAATAAGAAGCCTATTCAGCCAATCGAATCAACTCAATCAAATCGATCCTCCAATAACCCAAAGTCAAATCAGTCAATCGAATCAATCCAATCAAGATAATCGACAAGAAAATAATCATCTCTACCAAATCAATCTTCATACAAACAAATCAATGCACCCACATACGTCAGTTCACATGCATTCTCAAAGAACAAAACCTCAGTGAAATCCTGAAACTCAGAAAATAAGGCAGTATGTGCCGATGTTACAGAAACACTACCACAGTTTCTACAAAAAACTGCAAAATAAGATCAGCACAGATAGCACTCCCATTACTATTAGAAGCTTCCCCAACCAAGTATGCATTCCTAATGATATGAAAATCGAGATAGAAGAAAGGGAATTGCATCTTATCAAATTTAACGAAGCAAGAAGAGTCAAATTAAGAGAATTAATCGGGGCATATGACAGATTCCCCAATGCAGAGGAAGCTGCAAGAACCGGAAAGAAAGTACCCCATAGAATTTTATTTCATATCACTAAAACAGAGGTAGCAATATGCCAACAGAGAATACCAATAATCACCACGAGCAATTGCACCATAACAATAAAAACTACAAAAAAAGATCGGAGTGTCCCAAACGACTACAACGAATTGATAGTCCAAATGAACAGCCTACCCTGTGTCATAGCGATCGAAATATTATACATACCCACTATCCCAAATCCATTTCCGCAGTTGGAACTCATCAAGTCAAGCATTTATATGCATGGAGATTTCATCAGAAAAAAAATGTCATTCACCCACAAAGAATTATCCACGGCGGAGAGACATCATCTGATAATGTTTGTAGATGCAAAATTAGTATGCGACATCAACAATAACTTAAGGCCAGTGGAGGTCAGCATACGGAATTTTAAAGGTGTAACCAATATTTGATGAGAAAATTACACCTAGAACGAAAATCCTACATTATTATCCAGAAAAGACAAAGGCCAACAAGGAAAATATCATCGGAAATAAAGATGAATACGAAGCACTGGTCGAAATCCAACAGTTACTTTGCGGAAAAATAGTCGTAGGATTCGACATCATCGGGAAACTCAAAGCTCTCACATTAGATCTGTATAATGTTATGGGAGTTAGAGAAATGTCGGAAGATATATTTATGTGCTCGTACGTCAAAAACGTTGCGCCACACAAGATAAAATTGTCCAACCTGGCATACCAGGTAATCAGACATCACAGAAGGTGGGACAAAGATAAACGTATCAATAGAATGTTACGTGAACCAGAACCATTCCCAGCATGGCAAACCACAATGATCGTCAAAGTGATATACGTAATCGTAGAAAATCAATGGGAAGAAGTTGTTAAATGGGATTCAGAAGGCTTCAGTGAACAACAAATGAAAGATCAATTATATCCCATTAAAGAAAGTAGTCTGGAGGATATGTCGGATGATGAAGAAGACATTTATATAGAACCATCGCAAATCGAATTGAAATTTAATAAAGATGGGACACGCAGAACTTTCGAAGATGAATTAATGGAAAGTGATGACGACGTAATATTCATCGAAGAGAAGAGAGTACAAAAACCTGATACAACAGTCAAACTGGAATCACAGGAACCAAAATTCCACCCAGGAAAACTAATGGAATGCGACCTCGACTCAGACGAGGAATATTTCTTAATCAACGAGCAAGAAGAGGAAAATATGAACATAGACGAATTAGGACCAGAACCAGATATCGCAATCGAGGAGGAACCCAATTTTATCATACCCAAGGAGAAGGAGTAAATTACAGAAAAGGAATTGACCCGACATTTTGGAAGGCGTATAAATGATGGCGACACATTAAATCTCGCATTGGCAAAAGGGTTCAACAAAACGAGGATGCTGATAAGAGACAGCGAAATCGAGCTGGTACGTAGTATAAAAGATAATGCGGACATTATCTTAACGGCCCAGGGAGGAATGTTAGATGATGAGGGTAGGCCCATCACTACATTTACCCTAGACAAATACTATAGGACAGGGTCCGAAAAATATAGAGTGAACGTGTACGCCGAAGAGCGTAGGTAGATAGATGTTCCAACAAGCAACCCAATTTCAGGCAAACCAATTCAATCCAACGATCTGCTTATGAGCCAGAAAATTCAAAATGTTGATTCAAAATATTAACAATCATGTGTTGACTAAATTTATTATTTACTTTATGCATCCTGTGTCATTCGTGACTATTCTTTATTTTCGTTATTGGTGTACATGATAATCATTTTTATTTTGTACATATTTTTGAGTAGATTGTTAATTTTATTTAATATATCTCTCTGTATACATATTTAATATTTTTATAAAAGGGTAAATTAAATCATTAATAATTAGTTTTATAAGTAAAGATAAATAATATAACAATAAATAAGTTTTAACTAGTTTTAATTCGATATTTAACAACAAAATTTTTATAATTTCGTTAAACAGCATAAATTTTAACAATAAGTTTTAATTAATTTTAACAACAAAAAAATTTTTATAATTTCGTTAAACAGCTGAAAAATTTTATTCATAAACAGCTGAAAAAAATATTTTAGAAATAATAAGTGTTCTTTAAAATAAGAAAATAGTCGTGTGGAAAATATTGAATAATTAACAAGTGTCTTTTGAAATAAAATAAAAACTAATTATTTAAATTATGAAAATAAAACTTAAAAAATAATAATTAATAAAATTATAAGTATTACTAAAATAAGAGCTGCCCTAAAAAATTTGTATAAATAGCGACAAAAAATTAGTTTTAGTCGCCCAAAAATCTTGCGAAGAAATTCTTATTCAAAGGTTAATCCTTCGAATTAGGGATGGCAATCCGGATAATAATCGGTTTGAACTATCCGGATATTTTATTTTCGAAAAAGTAAATTTTTATCGTTTCAAAAATTTGAATTTTACAGGGTTTTTCATTGTATTTTGACAATGTGTCAACCAAATTTGACATTGTGTCACCGTATTTTGATAAGTAAAAAAACTATTATAAATATTTGTAGATGAATTATTTATATAAAATATTTTATTTCTTATAGTTAAAAAAGTCATTTACAACAATTAAATCAAAAAAAACATATTGGTATTTTCACAATCCAAAATCCTTTTCCGATCATTATTATTGATATGTTGATTGACCATTAAGGGTGTATTAAAAAATTTTTCATTTGTCAAAATACGGTGACACAATGTCAAAATTGATTGACACAATGTCAAAATACGGTGACACAATGTCAAAATTGGTTGACACAACTCCTAAAGTTAAAAAAATGTATTAAACAATCATTGATTGACTTATTAGGAACGGAAAAAGAATATTACAATGAACAAAATTTCGTAATCCTAGAAAATATGTTGAATATCTTAAAACCACTTGAATTAGGTGTAAAAGAGTTGAGTAACGAACAAGCAACACTTTTATCTAGCGAAGGTGTTTTTAAATTTATGTTTAAAAAATTAAACGATATTGATTCAGATTTGAGCAATGAAATGTTGACAGAAATTAAAAACAGAAATTTTAAAACGAAGAAATAAAGAAGTAGTATCTTTGATGAAATTTCTACAAAATTGATCAATCTCCCGAGATGATAATTTTGATGATATTACATATGCTTCGAAACCAGCAATCTATGCCTATGCAAAAGATACAATGAGTTGTATGCTCTTAATACGATTCAACCAACCTCCACTAGCAGTGAGAGTTTTCTCGGTGGCTGGTACATTTTCAACAAAATTAAGAAGTAGACTTCAGTTTCCATTGTTGAACGCTTTGGTATTCTTGAAATATTATTTCAATAATGAATAATAAATTAATAATGATTAAAAATAATAAAACTATATTATTATATACTTTCTTTTTCTTGAATTAAATAAAATGAACTTAAAAACTAAAATATTTTGATTTTTTTTTTCTAAATTTCAGAATTGCCAAATATCCGAATAGTATCCGGATATCCGGATATTTCATGTTTAAGCTATTTGATATCCGGATACCAGAAAGTCCGGATAATTGACATCTTTACTTCGAATAAATTAATAATTGAATCAGCACAGAAAGATTCACACACTAAATTGTCAACCTTTTTAGAATTGAAAATTTGTGTAGATTTGGTAATTTTTGATCATAATAAATTTTTATATACACATATTTGTTCTGTTTTGATATATATATTAGGGTGGCCCAAAAAATTGAAAGTTAAAAACTAACAACTCTCACCCTTCCAAGTTGTTCCAATTGCTATAAAAATAATTAGTGCAAAATATTTCTGCAATTTGACAATAGTTAAAGGTGGCCCACTGGTGATGAAGTTTTGACATGGTGTTTCTTTTGCCGGTAATTCAGGGCGAGTTATTGGTTTGTTATATAGCAGTGACTGAGAGAGTATGGATGATTAACCTATTTAAGTGTTACTTATTTATTGGTATTTTATTGAATTTATTAGACATTCTTTGCTAATTCTCTTCTGTTTATGTTTATATTTGTTTTTCATTTTTGAGACAAAAAGTCAATATTCTCTTCTGTTTATGTTTATACTTGTTTTTCATTTTTGAGACAAAAAGTCAATATTCTCTTCTGTTTATGTTTATATTTGTTTTTCATTTTTGAGACAAAAAGTCAGCTATTACTCACCAGTCGAGATGTAATTATGCAATCTTTGTTCTTGTATTATGTTCATGTATTAATAGTCAGTATTTTACTTTGCTGAATTACATGCAAAAACACATCGTTGTTGAATGCATTTTACAATGTTAAATGTACTCTTGTACTATACAGCAAATTTAAAATTTTTCAGTTGTTCATTCAATTATGCCTAGTGTTTTGCTTAACCTAATCGTCTCCACTCTCCATGTTATTGTGTTTCAGATTTAACAGAATGGAAACAAGATCTAATGATAATGTTTACTTGATTAAATCATATGTTCCTGAAATTCTTGGTGCAAAGCTGCCATCGTATTATCAGACATTTGGGTACTTTCTACACCTACATAAAGTAGAAAAAAATGACTCTTCGCGAAGCCAGTAAACTGACAATCAACGTGATAATGGAGTTCTGGAAAAAAGCAAGCATTCCAACAAGAGCAGAACAGCACTGCATTCAGAAGCTTGAATCAGTCTTTTATGAATGGAAGGGTCTCCAAAAACACAAGTCGAGGTCTGGTGAAGCTCACAAAAAACAGGAGCATGAATTTGTTTCTCATCTTGAAGATCTGTTCGACATAGCCCATCAGGATGCACTAACTATCATTAGCAACCCAGAAGACAGGGCATTCCTGTTACGCCAGAGAGAAAAAGGGCGTCCAGGATCCATTGGTGTCCGGGATAAAGTTACTGAACGTAAAGCTAGAGCAGCTGGTGAACGCAAACAAGCTGAAGCAAGGCGGCGGCAAAGGTCAGTAGATGAAATGAATATCAGTTCTTGTTTGACAACTCTCGAATCATCATCTGGTGAGACAGTGACCATGACCAAGAGCAGATTGTCTTGTGTGATGATGAATATAAACCTGTTGCATCCTCATCAACAGATCCTGCTGACTGTATCACAAAGCCAGTGCCAAAGAAAGCTAAGACTGATGTATTGACTCCTGGGCTAATGGCAGCTCTGGACAGAACACAGACATCCTCCAGAAATGCTGTTTATGTGTTGTGTGAAACAGCATCCAGCCTTGGTCACAATGTTGATTCCCTCAACATCAGCAGGAACTCAATCCACCGAGCCAGGTGTAAAGCTAGAACAATTGCAGCATCACAGCTGAAATCAGAATTTCTATCTGTAAACCATCTGACTGTCCACTGGGATGGAAAGTTATTGGAAGATTTGACAACTAGAGAATACGTGGACAGGTTACCAATTCTCATCTCAGGTGTTGGTTGTGAACAGCTGCTTGCAGTTCCAAAACTGTCATCTGGAACTGGTGAATCCCAAGCTACTGCCGTGGTCAACGAGATAAAGCAATGGGGCATCGAAAAGCAGGTTGTGGCTTTGTGTTTTGACACAACAAGTTCAAACACTGGTGATAAGCAAGGTGCTTGTGTCTTAATTCAACAGATGTTGGCCAAAGATCTCCTATACTTGGCCTGTCGTCATCACATCATGGAACTTATTGTCGGTGCAGCATTTGACCAAATGCTACGAGGTTCATCAAGCCCTGACATATCAATCTTCAAAAGATTCAAGGAGCACTGGAAATTCATAGATCGTGACAACTACCAGCCGGCAGAAACGGATCCATTCATCGACAATCTCATTGCTAATAGTCGAAATGAATTATTGGAATTTGCTCGCATGCAACTTGAAGTGCAGCAGCCACGAGATGATTACCGGGAGTTCCTGGAACTGTCTATGATTTACCTTGGCCAGGCTCCTTCCAGGGTATTCACTTTCAGTCTCCAGGTGCAATGCATCGAGCAAGGTGGTTGGCTAAAGTGCTGTACAGTATCAAGATGTGGCTTTTCAGAGCACAATTCAAGATGACACAGAGTGAGCTGAAGGGAATCACTGCTGTTGCTGCATTTGGTGTGCTTGTCTATCTCAGAGTATGGATAACAGCACCTCTGGCAATAAATGCACCATTGAATGATTTCCTGTTGATGAGACAGCTCCTTGAATACCCCGATGTAAACATTTCAACTGTAACCAGCAAAAAGCTGGGACTGCATCTGTGGTATATTTCAGAAGAGCTGGTAACACTCGCTCTGTTTGACTCCAGAGTTCCAGCTGAAACCAAGAAGCTGATGCTTGCAGCCATGGAGAATGCTGCACCTGAGCATCCACCTAAACGTCCCAGAGTGGAAACATCAGCCTTCACAAACAGCAAGTGTCTCGAACAGTTCTGCACAGCCAATTCAATGACCATGTTTCGTCTTCTGCAGTTACAGACGTCATTTATGTCAAAAGATCCATCAGAATGGGATGAGGATGAAACATACCAATGTGCACTGAGAACTGTTAAAGGATTGGCTGTTGTGAATGACAGAGCTGAGAGAGGGGTAGCCCTCATTCAGGACTACAATAAAAAGCTAACCAAGGATGAGGAACAGCTTCAATTCATGTTGCATGTCGTTAGCGAACATCGCCGGCTGTTTCCAGACTGTAGCAAATTCGGTCTCATGATGGCCATGTCATCTACGCCAACGACACCTTAACTATCAAACTCGGACTGATCTTAATTAGTAGTTACGACTAAAAAACTGTGTTCAATCACCATGTTTTCAGTTTCCATGTTCCATGCACTGTTGTTATTTTACCCTAATGTGTACTGACTGTGTGACTGATAGTAATGTTCGACTTTTGAGTTTGTCGACTTTGACTGGCTAGTGACTATAGGCCCAGTGATAAACTAAACTAGTAAACTGCTTCGGTTGTTAGGTGTGTTTATTGTCAAATATGTCTCTGTTTTCACTACAGTTAATGTTGTAATAAAAATGAGATAATTTTGCTGCTCATAATTTCGTCAAACACAGTACAAGTAGCAAAAACGTATAAAAACCACTTTAAATTATTTGTACTTCAAACTTCTAGATTGTTGGGCCACCTCTAAATGTCGAGAAATTTCAGAAAATATTTCACAGAAAATTTTCTTTTCAACATTGGAACAAGTTGGNAAGAACCAGCAAGTTGAGTGTTCCCCGAATATCGAGACCTCAACATAAGCAAGTA
>CAUHTR010004499.1:0-28182 GCA_959609185.1 Schmidtea polychroa | reverse complement strand
ATAATAACTAATTAATTACATAATCCTCAGAAACAGAAGTCATATTAGAAAGAGGAACTGATCGGAAAAAGGACTTACGAAGGACAATCTTTCAAAGTGAGTAGCACTATACCAGATATCAAAAATACATTTGAGTTCGATGAATTTACAAAAAATCAATTTTTATAAATTTTATCATAAAAACTTTTTTGTCAAATTTTACCATTTCTTTCTTTTTCATTGACATTGTATTTATTTAAAAGCTTGACTATTAATCAGTAATTAAATCGATGTTTTATATATTTTAGTTTTTACTTTATCATTTTGTTGGGCTGAGTTGAAATGAGAAATTAAGAAAGTAAGATAGGTAAGATTATAAATAAATAAAAATAAACAAAAATTTAAAAATAAACCAGAATTAGGATACAAAAGAAATAATAAATTAAGACATAAGAATTAAAATAAAGAATAAAAATAAGAAATTAAGATAAGGGAAAAAATACAATAATGAATAAAATGACGTAAAATTCAGTAGTTAATGAGAAAATTAAAGAAACAAATAAAAAAATATAATAAAAATAAGGAAAAATAAGAAAAACAACTAAAAAATAGCAAAATTAAATTAAATTAAAAAATCAAGCGGTACTCAATTTTGATTGGTCCGCATACATGGAAAATTTGTATATAAGCCGGCACTAAAATCATTACACTTAATGTTAAAATCCAAAACGCTTAGGTAAGAAAATTTTAAAAATCAATCTTTGAATGTTAAAATCCAAAACTCTTAGGTAACTAGCACATCACGGACAATCAGAACAGTTGAAAATAATTGATAGATAGAAAACGACTCCAGATAACCTTTCAAGAGACACGATCCACTCGATCATTCAACTCAGCCCTCAGATCAACGTTTAATTCAAACTTCTAGGAACGAATTTGGTAAGAATGTATTCCGTTATATTCTTATGAATAACGTAATTTTTGATTATATCATATTTAAGTAAAGTAAATTTTCATGTCATGATTTTGATTTTTGATAATAATAAATTTTAATGATACTAATGTTTAAGATGTTTTTAATTTGAACAGTAACTGTAGCAAAAATTTTGTGATTTATATATGATTTTGATTTTTATTTGATGTGGTAAAATTTTCATGAGGAACGTGGAGTTGAGATGTTTCATGCCATGGCGTGAAACATTTCAATCACGCAGCTGATTCGGGCCGTAATGTGGGGGCTTCCTCACGGGTCCGTCGCTGAAGTGCGCCTAAAATTTGGAAGGAATAGTTGAGGAGAGGTAAAAACCAGTTAAGAATGCGAAAGTCAAAAATGTAGTCGTGACTCACACAGTGATTGAGGATACCACAAAATTGACATCAATAAGAGTTCCACAAAGGTTAGTCGTCTTACTCAGAAAAGTTCCTTTATATCATCAACATTACATCGAGTTCCCTTTGTTTTCATTAACAGATTCAACCACAATCTATTTTTAAGCTATTTCCTAAATCCTCACTTCAAAATTTTTACTCACATCTTGCTTATAGTAGTGTAAATCTGTTTTGGCATATACTCTCGTATTAGTATAATTTCGTAAGAAACGCTATAACATCATTAAATACAATTTAAGAAATGAGATAACATGCAGAAAATTTTATTTTTACTACAAAGGAGCTCACAAAATACCTGTTTGTAGCCTCCAGGGCATAGACCTTCGGTTCATCCGAATTCACTTCTAATAACCATCTTCGAAACCTTATGATAAATATTCTCTGAATAATTTGGTAGAATCATCGACAAAAATAATATTTCCAACACGAGAAACGAGGATGTGGTAAACAACGAGGGTAATTACAATTATCATTTTCGATAAGAATCAGCATATGCAACATCGAATTAATACTGAGAATAGGACACATGAAAAAATCCAATTTAATGAGAAAACGCCAGATCGATTATAAATTTCATATGATAGGCGAACAGATTGTGAATTCAAGTGATAACTGGCCGAACATAGCATGACATCATCCACTGAGAAAACAGCACTCGACTCCTTTGCAGTGAGATTAAAGACACCATATGTACTCACACACTGACGATGGCACGATAAAGCACGACAGTATGCACACGACATTTCCCATGCAATTCAGTCTGGTGTCATAGACATCTACTATCACAGTAACTGCCCACGCTCGATAATGATTTTCAGGATGAGGAGATAAGCTGTCCTAACTCACATGCTACCTACTCATTGTAAACATAATCTCTGATAGCAATTAAAATTCGACGTAAGCGACGGTTAACTTAATATAACTGATAGAATTAATGATAATGCTCAAGTGAATGTGGCGTGTCTACTAATTTCTAGCAAAGAAAAAGGGAATTTACTAACCAAACCAGACTAATTTTCATTTTTAATTAATAATTTTCTAAATGTAATTGTAAAGTCACCTGAAAAAGTTCTTAAACATTATTATATTTACCTACCCTTAGGGTTTTCCTTTTCAATAATAAATATCTATACTTACTGAGGCGGCGCCCTATGTTACTGACCAGTTTTCTGTTGATAAATAACGTAAAATGGTAAAGATCGATCGTCTGGGGGGAATTTCTCTTGTCAGCCGACCTGTTTTCTATTCTTGTCTGAATGGTATAGACGAATGATATGAAATTCGAGACTGGTTAATTCGGAATGATGATTTTACAAATCTAGTCTTATTATGATTAGCTTTATTTCTTCCTTGCAGTCACCAGAAATGCTACCAAGTACCAAAACTATACTCAGACCCTGTTTTTCTTGCGCAGACAAGAATGTTATCATCAAGGAATTACTAGCCCAGATCGGTCGATATAAGAGAAAGATCGACGAGCTGGAAGGTACATGGTTCAGCCCAGTACAGATGAAAGAGGTGCAAAAGAAACTGTACCGTAGCGAACACTGTCGCGATGCTCTAATTGCAGAAAGCCGATCTCAACGCAGCCTAATAAAAGAGCAATCGGAGGTTTTCCACAAAGTCTATCTACAGGTGGCTACCACCCGTAAAATCGTCCGCATCCCCATTCATGAAGCGGACAACATCTTTCCTGTTCACCACGACACCTCTTTTGATCAATCACCTCCAGCCAAGAAGCTTTGTCGCGAGTGTGTGGAAGCCGACCTTTCACCCAAGCCTACCGATGTGATCATTACCGGAACCAGCAAGGTGTTACCACCCATCGCGTCTACGTCTGTGGCGCAACCGAGTACACTTATTGCTTCAAAACCCAAGCGACGGCAACTATCGAGAGCCGAGCGCAAGAAGAAACAACGAGAGTGAGTAGCCGCTAAGGAGGGAAAGCAAACGGCGAATAATCCTGATAACGCAAACAGTACTGCTACTATAATCGATTTGACGACAGGTATCCCAGGGCGTATCATCTCCGCTGCTGGCGTTACCTGGGAAGAAAATGCGTCGGATTTTTTCGACCTGGAGGAACTTTTGGCCGATACCGAATGGGAAAAGTGATAACCGGTTACAGAGTCTCAGCTCTTTGCTCGCGAACATTCACAATGAACTAGTGATCTTTCGATGTCGATGTAGATATATTGTATGTAAATCTGTTTTGTGTTTGTTGTATCGTTATCATCTAATAAATCATTTTGTTCTTGAGTAATTCCTTTGCGCGATGTTTTGATATGAATTCCCAACAGATGTATGATGAGGCTCTTGAGACTCGATGGTGTACTAAGCATTTGCATTCAGCATGGGCACAGTGAAATGATTGAGAGTGATAGTATAGATAGACGTAAGCCCTTCTATCGGCAGTCGAGAAAAGGAAGTCGAGGCCTCAGAAAGGAGTAGTCCTAAGGCAGGGGCTCACCTGCTTTCTGGCGTCTCGCCGGCATAGTACATTACCAACGTGAAGTAATTCACGGGTACTATGTTGGAGTACAGATTGTGCGGGGTTCTGCTCCGAGTTGACGAAATGGCAAATGAAGTATTTGGAATGGGCAATCATCTCTTAGACGAGAAGTTAACGTGATTTAAGTCAACCCAGCATGATTTATGGGGGCTCAGCCGGGATGAATTGAAAAATGTCAGGACGAGGTTAAAAACCAAAAGAAAATCAGCGCGAATCAGAGTTTTAGTTAATTTTTGCTTCTAAATTTTTTTGTTTATTCACAGCGATTTCTTTGATAACGATAGTTTTGGGTAGACAGGCGAAGTTCACCACAGACGATCGAATAAAGGGGAATTTAATAAAATAAATGAAATGAAAATAAAATAAAAAGGGTTGGGATATAAGATTTTTGTTGTTTTATTAAAAAGTATAAACATTAACCATAACGGACATATTATTCATCTTCATTTTATAGAGTATGACGGAACCCGAGACAAAAATACACCAACTAGTCGAATTCACTCGCACAAACAACGATTCAATAGAAACACTCACGCAAAAACTTGAAACCATCAAACTTATCCAACAACAATCATTCGACCTATCACAATTAACACCCAACCATACAATCTTAGCAGTAGGACTGAACCAAAGCGATCATAAAGTCAACATTGAGAATAAATACATGTGGTATAAAGAAAGATTAAATCACCCCGAGATAAACTTAGAATATACAAACATCAGAGATCAATTAAATAATATACCAAAGACAATCAAGGAGAAAATCGACGAACAAAGAACAATCTTGCAAACATGTTGTATCTGTAAATCGCGTCCTATACGAATCCTCATTCTACCTTTTGGACACCTCAGTCACTGTGAAGAATGTGTGAAAGACTTATAAAAGTGTACGATGTGTAATTACGAGATAAAAGAAACCCATATGGTTTATTATGGTGACTAAAAAGTAACTAAAGAAGTATTAGTGTTTATGTGCATTGAAATTGATAATAATGTTTAAAGGCGTGTCATTGCAGGCAGGGGCTCACCTGCTTCTGGCGTCTCGCCGGCATAGTACATTACCAACGAGTTGACGAAATGGCAAATGAAGTATGTGGAATGCGCAATCATCCCTTAGACGAGAAGTTAACGTGATTTAAGTCAACCGAGTAGTACCCCAGCAATTTTTAGGTATATATTCATCATAAAAAATATCAATTTATTAGACAAACTGAAGAACTAATTAAAGAAACTTAGAATTAATATAAATTGGATGAATTCGTACTGCGTTCTATGGAATATTAAAAATAAATAAATTGTATACAAATAAACCTATATAAAAAACCGCATCCTCAAAATTTCAACATTTAAACATAAAATAAATTAAAAGGAAAGGTTTATTGCTTGTTAATTGCCTGATAATTAATTGAAATGGAAAAAAAACATAAGAGAAAACAAACAAAAATTTAAATATAAAACATCGAATAAGTGTTGCCCTAGATAAATATTTTACGTCATTTGAGTAGTTTGAAGTTCCTTGTAAGAAAAACGCGTTGTATGGAAATCGCGTTATAAGAATACCGTGTTATAGGAGAGTTGACTTTATACGGAATTAGAAGTATTTCGAGTGTTGAAAATGAAATGGAATTTATCTATTGCAAAATTATATGCATCTATTGGACCTTTTATATGCACGCAGCGCATATGAAGCTAAAAATGTGGATCTATCATATTTATAGAATAAGAAATGGGGTCCGTCGTTTTTCTCGATAACTATGAGCCGTAATGATTTTACTGAAATCTTGAGATTTATTCGGTTTGACAACAGAAGTCAACGAAGCCGACTCTTTCAAAAGTAATTTTTAAGTTAATAAATTTTCACATTCGATTTAATTTTTTTTTATTATTTGTTTCCAGTTTAAATTTTAATTTGTATTGAGTAATTTTAATAGATATTGATGAACTGAGGGTTGCACTGGTCAAGAGCAAATAGGTCTACATGTCCTCTTACCTAATGAATCAGGTGACACTTCAGTCATCCGTTAAAGGCAGTGCTCATCAGAACTTACTGGGTCAATTGCTGACACAATTTTGTCGATTTAGCTAAGTGGAATGAGATAGTCATTTCTTTCAAATTAGTGAAAGGTGGGAGTTTTATTTTTGAATCGTAATATAGAAAGATCAAATGGAAACATCCGAAAGACTAACATGGAAATGGAATCTAGAGATTTTGTATAATTGAATTACTCACAGTAGTTGCAAATGGTTATAAAAGCAGGCAGGAGTATGTCAGAGAGATTTAACAAAACAACACAGAAAATATAGCACAACATTTATGAACTGGGAAATAAGAGCGGATTTCTGCGTAAAATTTTCAAAAGTAACATTCAATAACATCCAGCAATGAGGACCACAATTAAATGAATAAGGAAGGACAGTAATCTAGGAAAGGGATAGATAATGAACAGTGACGTAAGACCTTCTATCGGCCATCAAGAACCCGAAAATGAAAATGCAATAAGGAGTAGTTCTAGTAGCAGAGCTCACTTGCTCATTGATTTTCAGCCACTGTGTACATCACCAACATGGTTGTAACTATCGGTACGCAGAGGGTATAAAGTAAAATAATCATGAAGGCGTTTATGAAAGAGTTGATTTCAAATCCATAAGCAACCATAGAACATTTACATGACACACCCTCTAAGCGTCAACAGTACTATTATAGAGAAATGTTCCTACAAAACTTGGATGGCATATATCGACTAGAAGAATAATTGCTCGTGGAGCAATTAAATGAATTTTTTATTGATTTATAAGTAGTGGAGTAGATGGAAGGGAGCCCGCTAGAACAGGAGCCCGCTGGAACACATATACCCCCTCCCCCTCCCCCCCTCGGGAAAATTTTTTTAAAAATAAAAAGTCAAGGTCATTTATTTTTTCAAGGTCAAATTTTAAAATTTAAATTTACAGAGTTCCCGACAACGGGAATTATTCAACGATAGCTCATTTTAAAGCCCAATCTAATACCTTTCGATTGATTCATAGAAGGTATCATCATCATTAATATTGACAAAGTTATTAACATTTTACCAAAAATCATTTTCAAGGTCATATAATTATTCAAAATATTATTAAGTGTTCTAGCGGGCTCCTGGTTTTCGTTTGCCCGAAAGTTATCGTTCCCATTATCCGAATTTATTAAACGATAGTTTAATTTGAAGCCCAATCCAAGACCTTTCGAATGAGCCATTGACAGTATCATCATCATTAATATTGGCAAAGTTATTAATGTTTTCCCAAAACCATTTTCAAGGTCATTTATTTTTTCAAAATATTATTTTTTCAAGGTCATTTATTTTTTCAAGGTCATTTATTTTTTCAAGGTCATATAATTATTTTTCAAAAATATTATTAAGTGTTCTAGCGGGCTCCTGGTTTTCGTTTGCCCAAAGGTTATCGTTCCCATTATCCGAATTTATTAATTGATAGCTTAATTTGAAGCTTAGTGCAAGATCTATCTACTGATGTATAAAAATTATCATTATCAGTATTATTGGCAAAATTATTAAAGTTTTCCCGAGGCCATTTTCAAGGTCATTTATTTTTTCAAAATATTATTTTTCAAGGTCATTTATTTTTTCAAAATATTATTTTTCAAGGTCATTTATTTTTTCAAGGTCATTTATTTTTTCAAGGTCATATTTTAAAATTTAAATTTACAGAGCTTCCGTCATTCAACGATAGCTCATTTTAAAGCTCGATCAAAGACCTTTGGAATGAGCCATAGAAGGTATCATCATCATTAATATTGACAAAGTTATTAACATTTTACCAAAAATCATTTTCAAGGTCATTCAAAATATTATTAAGTGTTCTAGCGGGCTCCTGGTTTTCGTTTGCCCAAGCGTTATCGTTCCCATAGTTTTATTTCATCGATCGATAGCTTATTTTGAAGCTTAGTGCAAGACCTTTCAAATGAGCTATTGAAGTTATCATCATCATTATTATTGGTAAAGTTATTAACGTTTTCCCGAGACCATTTTCAAGGTCATTTATTTTTTCAAAATATTATTTTTTCAAGGTCATATAATTATTTTTCAAAATATTATTTTTTCAAGGTCATTTATTTTTCAAGGTCATTTATTTTTCAAGGTCATTTATTTTTTCAAGGTCATTTTATTATTTTTAAAAAATATTATTTTCTAAGTTTTGTTATTATTCTTATTATTATTATTAATCTATATACTCCTAGTCTATCCGACAAAATATTCTGTCCCCCTAAGGGTAATGCTCACAAGGGTACTGATCACCAGGGTACTGCTCACACTCAACAACTCGCAAGGGTAGTATTAATATTATTAATAATGACTAAGATATTTTCAAAGAATTATTATTACAACTCCCAGGAATATTATTATTATTATTATTATTATTATTATTATTATTATTATTATTATTATTATTATTATTATTATTATTATTAGTTTTAGCACACACTCATTATTTTTATTATTATTATTATTATTATTATTATTATTATTATTATTATTATTATTTTTATTATTATTATTATTATTAATTATCTATATACTCATAGTCTATCCGACAAAATATTCTGTCCCCCTAAGGGTACTGGTCACACTCAACAAGTTACATGGGTACTGATCACAAGGGTAATGCTCACGCTCAACAACTCGCAAGAGTACTGTTCACAAAGTTACTGGTAAAAATATTCAAGACAAAACTTTAACAAAGAAATTATACTTTAAATATACACTAAAATTTATTAACACATTCACATTCATCATCTCCACAGTTCATAACATTTTCAACAACATGATCTATACCAGGGATGGCGAACCTTTTTTTGACTGCGTGCCAATAAATATTATTTTTATAAAATGAAAATACATGCGTGCCAATACAAATTATTTTTATTAAATGAAAATACATGCTTTTAAAAATTATATATAGATTCATTTCTATAATATGCTGACATGTTTTTTAATGGGATTTTTGTTGCTGAATATTTCTCGATAATGCATCAATATCCGGATCATAGTTTGACAATTTTAATGAAATACAAGCCTCCCCACATTCATCGGTAAGTCTGTTTCGTACATCAGATTTTATATTATTCATAATCGAAAATAGACTTTCACAGCTATACCTTGATGAAAATATTGTTAGAATAGCTAAAGACAATTTTCTTCATCGCATTAAATGTTTCTGGGAGCGAACACCATGTCTTCAACAACATATTATTCATGTTTTCGTATTCTTCTTCATTTAATCTTTTTTTTTCATTATTTTCTATTTCTTGCCTTAGCTCTATAAATTTCAGCTTCCAAATAGAACTTGATTGAAACTCTGCCAACTGCATTTCTAAATTCTCCAACTGTAACCAGTCTAATTGATCAATTTTAGCAGTTTTCCATATGAAACTTGTCTGGATATTTAATAAAGTTAATTAATGGTTGAAATTTTTTGAAATCTTGAAATCTATTAGCAAAATTGTCTTGTATGTCACTTATAACTTGGCTATAAAAATTTATATTAATTTCATAGACTCCATGAATAGAAAATTTTTGAAGGTGATCTTTCAACAAAGGAAAATACTTAAAATTATTGTTGTCAATATCGCGTTTAAATATTACTAATTTGGACTCAAAACCTTCAATAATATCGAACATTACATCAATTGATTTTCCGGGACCTTGCAATTTAATATTTAATTCATTTAAATGGTTGGAAATATCCGTTAAAAACATTAATTTGGTGATCCAGTTATTATCAAAAAGTTCAGGAATTCGGTTTTTTTATAATTAAGAAATAGGATAATTTCATCAAAACATTCTACATAAACGTTGTAACACAAATCCTCTACTAAGCCAGCGTACGTGATTATACATTAACAATCCATGATAATTTGAACCTACCTCTTGTAGAAGCAACTGAAATTGCCGCTTATTCAAAGCTCGAGCTGCTATAAAATTTATTATTTTGGAAACAATACTTAGAATATCATCAAATGCTGCCAATCCAGACTTCGCACATAGAACTTCTTAATGAATTATACAATGAAAATTAATAATTGGATGCCCAACGTGTTCTTGAAAAAGAGATACAAACCAGCTTGCCGTCCTATCATTGAGGGAGCTCCATCAGTTGTAATTGACACTATTGTTGATGTATCTATCTCAGCTATTTGAAACGTTTTTATAACTGCATCACTAATATCTTTCCCAGTTGTTTTTGCTGATAAGGAAACTAGTGAAAGCAATTCCTCAACTATTTTTTCCTCCTTTAGCATAACGAGCAATTATGGACAAGCGAGCTGAAGATGTTACGTCGGTACTTTCATCAAGACATATAGAAAATAGCTTTGCTGAACGTATATCATTTATTTTTTAATATTAATATTTTTATGCATTTTTAATATCCTGTCTTTAACAGTATTTCGACTTATACTTAATTCTTCAATGCGCTTTAGTATCTGCTCTTTATTTTGAAAATCTTCAAATAAATGTGGTGCACATTTAATGAAAGCTTCTTTAATATAATCTCCATCGCTAAATGGTTTGCTATGAGTAGCAATAGTCTTGGAAACCTCAAAACTAGCAGCAACTAAATAATTTGTATGTTTCAAAAATGTAGTGAATGAGTTTGATTGGAAATTTTTATTTTTAACTTCACGTGCAATATATTCTTTTTGTTCTGAATCACTTTTAGATAAAAGAAATGAATGAGTAGTTTCATAATGACGTTTTACTGAGGATGTTCTGCACACTACTGTATTTCCACACAACGCACACAGGGCATTGTTATTGCTTTTCATCATTCCATATTTATCAGTCCACCAATCTTGAAATGGTCTGTTAGAGCTGGCCTCTGTTTTCCTTTTCTTATTTTCTGACATTCTAAAGTTGAAACATATTATTTATTTATCATTAAAATTGTCTTCTAAAAATATAAATAGATTTTTTTTTATTAGCAAAAAATAATACTAAAATAAGAAAACACAATTTTGAATCGCACTTACAAAGTTTTTAACTGAACTGAATTAGAATTAGTGAATTTCAATTTTGGCGAGAATGCAAATATTAAAACAATTTTCAATCGTACTTACAAAGTTTTTAACTGAACTGCATTAGAATTAGTGAATTTCAATTTTGGCGAGAATGCAAATATTCATATTTATATATATATGTATGTATATATTTGAAAATCCAAAGCATACTATATTCATTTTAACATTTTTTTTATATTTAAAATTACATGTTCATACTTGTACATACCTATACCTACATACGCAAATAATATAATTATATTTTAACGTTATGAATAAAGGCGCCAGAAATCTNTACAATTATCTTCCGTAACCCAATAATAATACATTCCTGGTCCACTGAATGGTTTGTCTCTCACAAATTTAAGTTTATCTCCGTGGGAATTGTTAGGCTGAGCTGAATAGTAAGATGAATCATGGAAGTCTATAGTTAGAAATTGACAGTCTATAATATAGACTCTAGTAGAGAGAAGTGTGCTCCATGACTCATCGTTTTTTGTCATTTTTTTGCACTACCCCCCCCCCGATGACTCAGCGCAAAACAAAGACATATGACTCATCGATGACTCATCCATAGCAACAGCGGTAACTGGGTCAAGGTTATATGACTCACCCATAGCAACTGGGTCAAGGTCACATGACTCATCCATAGCAACCGCGGTGACCAGGCCAAGGTCATTCTATTTTTAGTAACTAGGTCAAGGTCATTCTATTTTTAGTAACAATGTCACGTGACGTCATCGGTGACTCATCAAGGTCATTCTATTTTTAGTAACTAGGTCATGTGACGGCATCGATGACTCGTCAAGGTCATTCTATTTTTAGTAACAAGGTCATATGACTCATCATTTTTGGAACAAAGCCAACTGACTCATTATTAAAGTATGTATGACTCATCATTTTTTAAACAAAGACATATTTAATATTTAAATAAATACATTTAAACAAAAATTTAAATAAATACATTTAAACAAATATTTAAATAAATACATTTAAACAAATATTTAAACAAAGACATTTAATCAAATATTTAAATACATTTAAACAAAGACATATAGACAAAGACTCATCGATGACTCATAGTTTAGATAGGGGGTTTCTTTTTTTTGCATACTCCCCCCCCCCTTGTATGACTCATCGATGACTTTTTTGAACAAAGACCAATCATTTATTTTTAAAAGAAAGACTCATCACACGACTCTAATTTTTAGAAGACTTCTTTTTTGGTAAACCAAAATTTATTGTATGTCGCTACAGAATAATAATAATAATAAGAGTAATAATAATAATAATAATAATAATAATAATAATAATAATAATAATAATATTAATAATAATAATAATAATAATAATAATAATAATAATAAAAACATACCCATTTCTTCATAAAAAAGTTTGTTTTCATAAAATTTATTTCATAAATCATATAATTTGTTTTCATAAAAACTGGTTTCATAAAAAAAAAAAATAAAAATTAATCATAAAAAAATTTCATTATAAAAAAATTTAAATCATAAAAAAATAATAATTACCTCATTTGAAAAGATGTACAAAGTATCGATAACATCTAACCAATCAGAATTGGATATTATCGATGCTTTGTTCTCTGAATATGACTCATCGATGAGTCATTGTTACTAACTGAGTAATTTCTACTCACATAAAGACATGCAATACAAGTGCATGAAATGTCTTTATGTAAGTAATAATAATAATAATAATAATAATAATAATAATAATAATAATAATAATAATAATAATAATAATAATAATAATAATAATAATAATAATAATAATAATAATAATAATAATAATATTTATGACAATACTAGTAATAATAATAATTAAATTAATAATATTTATGCCAATAATAATAATAATATATCAGACAAAAGATAATTTAAATCAATACATTTATTAAACAATGAAATAATTTAAAATTAACAATGGCCATTTAAATATTGATGTACTCATATTTGCTGCCATCTTGTTTGAAATTGGTAACGTTGAATTGGTTTCAAATTTTCTATCGATTCTTTTATTGTTCGAATTTCGAATATTATTAAATCAATCTTTCTTAACAAATGTTCATGTTTCTTATCAATAATTTTCATATTCTTTTTATTTCAACAATTGAGTTATTGAAAACCTCAATATGATCAATCAATTTAAATTTTATATTTTGTATATATTCAAAAGATAGGTCATAGCTGTTTCTAAATTCTCCAATCTTTGGGATATTCTTTTTCCTGGATGCTTTGCCCATTTTGGTTTGTCAAGAATATATAAAATATCCATCAACTTGGCGGTATTTGGACAAATACATATTGATTTATTAAAAGACTCCACCGTTATTGTCGTATTGTGTGAGCACACACTCCTTATAATAATTAGCAATAGAAATATAGTTTTCATGTTGTATCAAATCTATTATGTTTTACATTTATAGTCTATCAACCAATCAGAATCATATTACACACACAGTAGTATAAATAAGACAGTATATTAAAAATTATTGTAAAAAATGTCTAAATTTATTGAAAACGTTCTAAATGGACTAGTCACAGCGAATATAGTCGACAGCCTCAATTTCCTGGTCAATCGGACCGAACAAATTATTGAAGGCAACCATATCGACTACCAGAGAATGCTTGATATGGATTGTCTTGAATCAAAGAAGAATTATTTTAACAATATATTTCAATGTCCTCTGCGATGAAGACATGAAATGGACAAGAATTATTGTAGGGTTCACCTACATGAAGATAATCATTGCGAAATGCCAACATGACTCAGAACATTATTATCAGTGGTCTTTAGAAGTAAATTTATTATTATTATTATTATTATTATTATTATTATTATTATTATTATTTTTTTTTTTTTAGATAATCAAATCCAAGTTTAGTCCATGGATAGAAGATAATGGCGGATGGGATATACTCAATCAACTCACCCGCAATGCTAAAGAAACTGATGAAATCAAAAGAAAAATGAAAAACTATATTAACTCACAACAGGAGTTGTTTTATTGTATATGTTATTTAAATATTTAAATAAATATTAATTTTTGTTATTTTTCTTATGTATAAAAAACAAAATTTAAAATTTAACATTTATTAACACATTCACAATAGTCATCTTCACATTTCATAATATTATCAACTACATGATCTATACAATCGTTAGGTTGTTCTTGATTGTTTTCTCCATCAATTTCTTGGATGTTTTCTCCATCAATTTCTTGGATGTTTTCACTAATTTCTTGGGTGTTTTCACTAATTTCTTGGGTGTTTTCTCCATCATTTTCTCCATCAATTTCTACATCAGTTTCTTGACTCACTTCACTTTCATCAAATCCTGAATCTTGACTTTCAACTATCCAGCCTATATTTAATGCATTTGCAACAGATAATATATCCTCAACATTTACACCAGCTATTTCTGCCAATTTTTCCAACAAAAGTTGATTACAATTTCTAAATAATAATAATTCGGTAAGTTATTAATCAAAATTAACCTTTTTCTGTAGTCATTTTTATTAACACTTTTAAACTATAATGTAAGTTTGTTTATAGAATGTCTTTGTTAAATTTGCATTACTGTTGCATTAATATTAATAAAATAAATAAGATTAAATACATTAAATACATTTATTAAAATACATTATATACATTTATTAAATACATTAAAATAGTTGTGAAAGCCTAGCAGACATAATTTTCCAAATTGGAGAATACACATCATTATTATCGACTTTATATCCTTGGATTGCAATTGTTATATACCAATTTTCGTTTTCTTTGAAACTGATTTCATCAAAGGCATCATAAAATTTTGCATATCGGTTGTTGAACCATGCATTTTGATTACATGATAGATTTGAATTCAACCGTTGAAAACATCATCTATGGTTTTAACATCTACCATTGAAAGCGTGCCGGATAAGAATTGAAATTGAGTTGGAATTAACTTGACCGGTGCAACCAATTTCATATTGATTTCTTCTTTTAAAAAATACATTTTGTAGTTGTGGAACATTTGAACAGGCTGAACAAGTTCATCTTTCGGTTTTTCAGTGCTTTTCTTGACCATCGTGAATTATGATTAAAATGAAATGGTACAGGGTTTTTATACCTTCAAAATAAATGGAACAACCAATCAGATTAAAGTTTAAATTACATCAATGTTGCACATGCTTTGCATTTGTATTGCACATGTCTTTGTTTAAATTGCATCAATGTTGCACATGGTTTGCATTAATGTGTCTTTGTTTAAATTGCATTAATGTTGCACATGTATGATTATTATTATTATTATTATTATCATTATTATCATTATTATTATTATTATTATTATTATTATTTTTGGTCATCAATATATAAAAAAAAAAAAAAAAAAAAAAACAAAATACATAAAAAATATTTATTAATTTAAATCAACAATCCTAGAATAGTAATATCTTCTAAGTGTTTTTACTAAATTCCATTCTACATATCGCTGATAACGATCAGCACAACAACTGCATCCAATGATACATGGATATTCTGGTTCCATTTCTTTCTGCATTCTGTCGATCTTGATATCCCATTGGAATTGATTTAATATATCGAACATCCAGATTCTTGTTGCATTGTATACCAAATCTGGTATAATCTCTGGATCCCTGTCCTTCAGAATTTCATTCAATTGAGGATAGAAATACTTGAGGCAATTTAACATCACTTGGAATATTCATCTATAAAATATATAAAAATATATATAAATTAAAAATTTACCGTAATTATCGATCTCAGACATTGATTTTGGCCGCGCTAGTATACATTATTAATGACATCTAAACAATAAACAGTTAATATTATTATTATTATTAACCAATTAGAAATTAACCAATTAGAAATCGACCAATGAATTTAACTCATTCCGAACATTGTTAACAAATTCCCTATAGTCCTAAATTTCTCAACCCAAGCATGACAACCTTTCCACTTGAAAACACATTGACACATATAGGGTTATATTTTATTAGTCTTAATGCCGGAAACAATTCCGGTTCAAACATACAATCACATTTTCTCGATATTTTGTATAAATTGATAGTATGTCCCATATCCATAGTAACGGTAATTGATTGAATTTTAATATTATTGATTCGATATTGTAATTTATTAATATCCAATGGTTCCTTACATCCCATAATTCTGCATTTGCCAGTCTTGAAAATATTATCGGATATTTCCCGCTTCTATCGACAATTTGCTGTGGTTTTCCTGGTGGGAACCTCATTTTGAAACATCAAAATTTCCTCGATAATTTATATTTGCAAGCATAATTAAATCATTATGAAATTTTACTCTTTATATACAACTTTAGCAAGAGTTCATTAAAATCATCTAATATAAACAATAACTAGATATTTTAAAATTAAAAATAAAAATGCAATTAAGAAATGATGCAGTATACCAAATCGTTGGCCCGAGTGGTAGCGGGAAAACATTGTTTGTTTGTAAATTATTACAATCAAAATTATTCAAGTCAAAATTTAATAAAATTTATTGGCATAGGGGAGCTGATGATGAAAGCGGAATGACACAAGATCAGTTTTGTAAAATCAAAATGACAATCATAAAAGGGTTCGATAAAAACTGGTCATCTAGATTACGACAGGGTGATGTGATTATTATTGATGATTTATATCAAGAAGCAAATAAAGAAAAGGATTTTAATAATTTGTTTACAAAAATTAGTAGACATAAAGGTGTCACTGTAATTTTTATCACTCAAATCTTTTTCATCAAGGTGGATCTCACCGAACTCGTAATTTGAATGTTCAATATTTAGTTTGTTTTCAAAAATCCGAGAGATGCTACAGTGATTGACTTTCTTGCAAGGCAAGCATATCCAAATAATCGAAATTTCTTAATGAATGCATTTGTCGATGCAACAAAATCCCCACATGGATATATTTTTCTAGATTTTACACAACAGTGTCCTGATGAATTACGAGTAAGAACAGATATATTTAACAAGGAAGGAGCTATAGTATATAAACAAAGATAAAACCAAAATAAATTATCAATCATGTTACTAAAAACTCGTGTAAAGACAAAACCTACAAGAAGGAAACCTGCAAAAGTGGTTAAGATTCCACCAAAAAACTAGTTTCACACCATCGAAAAAATTGCTTATTGATAATATTCCGCCGAGTAATCGTATTCCACCGAGTAATCATATTCCGCCGAGTAATTCTCATCGTAGTTTTCCGTTTTTCATTGCATTACTTAAGGCTCCCAGTATGAGAAGAATGAATATTTTACAGTCTTTTCCAAATTATGTTATTGATGATTTACTTGCTATTTTAATTAAAGTTGTTAAAGGTAAATTCCGTATAAGTACATCAAATAAAAGATTTTGAACAGACACAAGAAACCATTATTATCATTAGTAAATACTAAAAATAAAAAACGTATGCGTAAAATCATATATAAACAACAAGGAGGCTTCATTGCAGCCTTGATACCAATAGCATTATCTTTATTGGGAGGGGCAGGTTTATTAAAATCATCATCATAAACAATGGGTCAATCATTACCAAAATCTTATTTGAATTTTAAATCTTCCTGTTGTAATGGAGAAGATTTGGACGAACCCAGAAGACGAAGCCGGTTTCGGTGGAGTGGCAAAATTAAAGAAAAGAGTTCCGAATTCGAAAAAAGAAACCCAGAAGTGGTTATCAAATCAACTAGCGTACAGTTTGAACAAACCAATGCAGAAAAGATTTCCAAACAAGAGCGTATAAAACATATGGAATAAATGATTTGTGGCAAATGGATTTGATGGAGATGATACCCTCTTCAAAAATATAACAAGGGGTATAAATATATTTTAACGTGTATTAATGTATACAGCAGGTTTGCACGAAGCAATACCAGTCAAGTCAAAATCTGCAGATGAAATGTCCAAAGCTATTAATATTTTATTTAAAATGGACATCCTAATAATTTACAAACGGATTTAGGTATTATTATTATTATTATTATTATTATTATTATTATTATTATTATTATTATTATTATTATTATTATTTTAGGTAAAGAATTCTACAACAGTAAAGTTAAGCAAATCCTCGATAAACTGAAAATAAATCACTACTCGGTACATTCTCAATACAAAGCTGCTCATGTTGAAAGATTTAACAGAACCTTGAGAGATAGATTAAAGAAATTGTTCGTGTATCAAGGTAATAAAAAATGGGTATTGGTTTTACCAAAAATTATAACCAGTTAATAATAATTCATCACATCGAGGACTTAATGGATTGAGACCGGTTGATATCACATCAAAAACATTCTATTCTAAAAAATCTGAAAAAAATACAAAACCGAAATATAAAGTTGGTGACCATGTTAGAATTAGTAAAATTAGTGCATCACCATTTATTAAAAATTTCGATACAAATTGGAGTGATGAAGTCTTTGTAATTTCGAAAATAAATACTAGCCAGAACCCTGTGATGTATGTCATCAGAGATTCTGAAAATAACATTGTACAAGGGAAATTTTATGAGCAAGAATTACAAGTCATTCCTCCCCAACAGTATTTAGAATTCAAAAATATTGAAAACTAAAATGGTGGGTAAGGATAAACAATACTATGTCAAATGGCATGGATATAAAAACCCATCATGGATATCGTCTCGAGACCTCGTAAAATGAATTTTTACATTATTTTGCCAAGTAATAGTTGTCCGAATATACATCCAGAAAACACTGCCAGTAAATTTATGGTCAATCTCCAAAATCCGATTTATTTAAATGGTAATTGGGAAGTTGCTCTCCTTGACTTTACATTTGTGTACAATCTCTTTCCAATTTATAGTAAAGCTAAAATTGAATATAAAAAGAAAGAGACGCAAAGAAATATCTCTTTTGTCATTGATAATGTAGAAGATCGAATTGATATTGGTCCTTCCGATTCAATTGTCAAAATGTATATTGATCGTCAATATTTAATAGTTGAATGTAAATATCATCCCTTTACTATAAAATTTGATAGTTTAGCAATGGCAAAACGATTGGAATTAACAAGTCAGAGTAATAGAAATCATACTAATATATTCCAAGTACTACGGCCGAGATTTACCAAAGTAGCAGCGCGATATGAGACAATTTCAATGAAAGTTGAGTTTGAGGGTGAAACTGAAAATACATATACGTTTAATGAGAATTTATACATTTCTAAATTGGAGGAATTACAATCATATTTAATTCAGAATTGTGGATCAATATTTAAATCATTGGAATTAGTAGACAATACTTTGTTCAAATTCAGTTTGAATACTGATATTACTGAAATTACTTTTGATAAAAATCTAATAAAAACATTAGGATTATCAAAAGGAACATATATTCAAGATGGAAAATTAAATGTAGGTATGAATAAACCGAAAATAATTAAACTTCATCATCAAATGTTTCTCTATACTAATATTATTGAACCCATAATTGTTGGTGATTCTTTGGTTCCTCTATTGAAATCTATTTGGGTTGAGAAACATGAACAAGATGATGTTGTACAAATCAATGTAGAAAATCCCATGTATTTGCCTGTTTCAACATCCTGTATAAACAATATAGAAATAAATATAAGAGATGATTCTGGTCAATTAATCGAATTTGCAAAAGATTCAAAAACTCATTTGACACTACATTTTCGTAAAGTAGATGGCTAATTCTGATATTATTAGTATGTATAGTGGTAGCCAAAGTGGTGGCGAATTACCATATTTTGTTGGTAAACAGTACGGAAGTGGGTGGTTGAGAACAATTGGTAGATTTGCGTTACCAATTCTTAAACGTATTGGTAATTTCGGTATGAAAACTGCAAAAGATGTAATTATGAATGACAAGAAAATATTACCATCGTTGAAATCAAATGCAATTGCTGAAATAAGTAAAGTAATACCTGGTATGTTTAAAACTGAACCAGCACTGGTACCAGTAAAACGTAAATTTGAAAGTGAAATTAAAACAAGTATGGGAACTAAACGCAAGAGAGGGAGAAGGCATATAAACAAACGAATGAAAGGACACGGAACCATATTTGAAGAATGATTTGCGGTAAATCTGAATTATGTCTATTTGATCGACCATCGCCTCAGGCGGTTATCGAATATGGAGCATTTGAAGATGTATTTCCAATGAATTCTATTACCGATAGTAGAAATGATGTGGAATTTTACATTAATGGTTCTCAAACAGAATATTTAGATTTGAACGATACTTTGTTGTATGTTCAAATAAAAGTTGTAGATAAAGACAATAAAGCATTAGCTGCAGATGATACAACTGAACCTAATAATTTCTTGTTTCATACTCTCTTTAAAGATGTTATTCTTGGATTTAATAACATTAAAATTGAGGGTGGAAACAATACATATGCTCACAAGGCAATTATCGAAACTATTTTAAATTATAATAATGATACTAAAGATACTTGTCTAACTCCAATGGGATATGGTGTATCTGATGATCGAAAAAAGTGGATTAAAGGCTCAAAAACTTTCAACATGTGTTCATCTCTACAATTGGATTTTATGGATCAACCCAAATATTTACTACCAGGTGTTAATGTACATATGAGATTGAAAAGATCTGATTCTGCATTGTCATTATCAACTGGAGTTGCAGGTGCAGCACCTAAATTAATATTACTCGATGCCAAATTAATGGTTCGAAGAGTTCGATGTGAATCGTCTGTATTAGCGGGACATCAAATTGGATTAAATACCAAACATGCAATTTATCCGATAAAAACAAAAGAAATTGTATCATTTGCAATTGCTAAAGGAGCATCATCTTTTTACAAGGAGCAAATATTTGGAGATCGAAGAATGCCTAATTTTATCCTTGTAACTTTTCAAAGTGAAGCTCAATATAACGGATCTTATGATACATCTTCATCAAAATTCAAACACTTTAGTGTAACTTCTCTTTCATTATCGAAAAATACTGATTATCGAGAAACTTATACTCAAGATTTTGATAATGATAATTATTGTACTTCATATATGCAAAGTCTTGTCAGAAATTTAGGATATTTGGATAAAAATCTTAATTGTGGTATAAGTCTGGAAGAATTCAAAACATTCTATCCATTTTTCACATTTGTTCTGGCTCCAGATTTTGATTTAAATCAAAGTCAATTACCTCAAAGTGGCAATTTGAGATTGGATATTAAGTTCGGTAAAGCAACTACTGAACCAGTCCATGTAATAATCTATGGGGTTTTTGAAAATGAAATCCAAATTACTGCAAATCGAACTGTACTAGTATAAATGAAGAAATTTAAAAGATTAAAGTTTTTTATGGAGTAAGATTTTTATTTTATAATTTAACTTATTGATTAGTTCTATTCAGGTGTCTCGAATTGGTATTCAATTATTGGGAAACGAATTTCTTGGAGTTTATCCACTGGATAAAATTCCATATTTGAGAAATAATCAAGCCATAATCGTCAATACTCATACATCTAGTTTAGGAGGTGAACATTGGATTGCTGTATATGTGAAACCAAACCGAGTATATGCATTCGATCCCTTTGGATATTATTACCCAAATTTATTAATTAGTAAATTGCAAACTATTGGTAAACCTATTGTATATAATCGAACTCGGTATCAAAATCCATTTTCAATTACTTGTGGCCAACATTGCCTTGCATGGTTGTTATCAATGTATAATTTTGTTTAATAAATGTATTAAATGTCACAAGTTTATTATTATTATATTATTATTATTATTATTATTATTATTATTATTATTATTATTATTATTATTATTATAATTATAATTATTAATTAATTTTATTATTCATATCAACAAATTTCATGCACTTGTATTGCATGTCTTTATGTGAGTAACAAAGACATTATTTGTTACTATGTGAGTGAATATGTGTGCGTTAATTTTTTCTATCCTATCTGCATTTTGATTGGATAAACGTTACATATATAATCTATGTTTTTGTAATTCTTTTTCATTTATTCAAAATGCAAAATATTTCAAATGAAATCAAGGAAATGATTCGAAGAAATCGTATGGGTAATTTTTTTTTTTAATATGTTTTTATTTTTATTTATATTTTAGTCTACATTAATGAAAATAATGTTTCGGGAACTTATAATTTTTCAGCAAGTAATGGAATTGAAAATAATGTTTCCGGAAATTATGGTAAATTTAATTTTTAAATTATTATTATTATTATGATTTTTTAGTAAATAATGCTGTACACAATCTCGCGTGCAAGAAACCTAAATGTAGGTTTTTTAAAATTTTAAAATTAATATGCTTTAAATTATTATGATTTTTAAATTAATTTACTTTAAATTATTATGATTTTTTAAATTAATATGAAGTCAATTTTGTTATAAAGAAAATGTATGAAGTCAATTTTGTTATGAAACAAATAATGAAATTAATTTTTATAAAGAAAATGAATATGTTTTTATTTAATTAAAATAAATTTAAATATAATACACTTATGAGCAAGGGAGGGACAGAATATTTTGTCGTATAAACTCAGATTATATAGTAATAATAAATAATAATAATTTTGATAATAATAATAATAATAATTTTGATAATAATACTATTTTACTTATTTTATAGGTTATAAATATCCAACCTTTTGTAACAGTGCTACACATCATGACTGTGACGATATTATGGAAAAATATTATGGTCATGAATATAAAAGTGTAACATACTTGTTATGTCCTACATGCCAAACTCTTGAAACATCGACATATACCGAATTTTATGATAAACATCGTAATCATTTAACCCAATATATGCCTTCTAAAAAATCAGTTTTCAAAATTGCGTATCAAAAATATATATCATCAACTAATAATAGGAACACCGAAAACTTACAAAATCGACAATTAATGGAAACATCAACAAAAATCAATAATAGGACCACCAACAAAAGTATGATTAATGCCATGTTGATACAAAATCGACAATTAATGGAAACAGTCAATAGATTAATAGGAATAATAGGTAATAAAAGACATTTAGAAATTCCCACAGAAATTCCCACAAAAAAGATGAAAGAAATAATAGTCATTAGTGAAGACGACGATGATGTTGTAAGTAATGAAGTTGTAAATAGTGAAGTTGTAAATAGTGAAGTTATAAATAGTGAAGTTATAAATAGTGAATTTGAAAATAGTGAATTTGAAAATAGTGAATTTGAAAATAGTGATGTTGTACCCCAAGTAGGTAGTGGTATAGTCGACGTAGTTTCCGACCTGAATAGTTCCCATGTAATAGTTAAGTTGGATATATCTTCCTTGAATTGTAAAATTCTTTCTGTTCCTGACGTTCTCATAGAAAAATTGTTAGAAATTGTAAATAAAATGAAATCAGTAAAAATTCAATTTTGTATTAAAGTAGAGTTTGAGAAAAATGATGAATTTCAGTCTTTCATAATCTCAAACTCTGCTCGTGTATGGAGCGACACATTTATTGATGATGGCATCTCTCTTTTAAATGAAAAAATTAGTAAAATAAATGAAAAGGGAAGTAATTGGACCATTAACAAAATAGAATACATTAGTTTTATTGTGACAAAATATTCAAAGATTAGTAGGTTGAGTGGTCGTAAATATATTGAAACCCCGAAAACATTAATCAGGAAAAAATGTATAATAAATGTAAATAATGATGACGAATTTTGTTTCCTTTACTCGGTTTTGGCTCTTATAAAATATGATAGTACTCCTGATGAATTGCGTCATCTGCCTAGTTCTTATAACCTTTCAGATCTGATATATAACCCGGCAGATATGCCAATGAAATTATCAAATATCTCAAAATTTGAACGACAAAACCCAGGTTATTCAATTAATGTTTTAAGTTATGACGAAACTGGGTTAATTTCGGGTCCCATCATGAAACATCCTTTTATAGATATAATTTATCGCAGTAAAATAGTAGGAGGTACTTGTCTAAATTTGTTATTATTACAGAATCGGAAAACCTACCATTACGTCGCTATATCTGATTTAAACATCTTTCTTAATTGCCGAAATTCATCAATAAGTTCTGTTCGTATTTACTGTAAGTGGTGTCCTAGATGTCTGAATGGATTCAGATTTGAAGATAGTTTTATTAAACATCAAGGTCTTTGTGAACGAAACCAATTAGGAACCACAATGTACACACTACCAAAAGATCCATTATTAGAATTCACAGACTATAGTAAAATGATTACTCCTCCTTTTGTTATTTATGCCGATTTTGAGGCAATCCTTCCTAAAGATTCTAAATATTATCAGAAACATTTACCCATTTCGGCTGGACTTTTATGTATAAATAATAATACAGGCGCAAAATTTTATAAATCATTCATAGGCCTTTCTTGTATAGACGAATTTTTAAAAGAAATTAATGATATCGCTAAAAAGATTGTAACTCCCTATTATTATAAAAATAAAATAAGAAAATGATATTCACAGAAAATGACCAAATTAATTTTAATAACAGCACAAACTGTCATTTGTGTAAAAAATTATTAGTTAAACCAGTCAGGGATCATGATCACTTTACCGGTCAATTCCTTGGTGCTGCTTGCAACACTTGTAATCTTTCCAGGAAAATATACCACACACTACCTGTAGTCTTTCATAATTTGAGAGGGTATGATCTCCATCATATCCTCAAATTTGGCTTGGCTAAATATAAGTCCTGGCATATTTCTTGTATACCGGTGACAAGTGAAAAATTTTTATCTCTTTTTGTGCATATTGATTCCCTGACTGTGAAATTTATAGATTCTTGTCAGTTTGTAAATTCGTCTTTGAAAAATGCTGTCTCAACCCTTAACACATTACCTTTGACAGAATCTGAGTTTAGAGGGTCTATTATTAAGAGTAAAGGGATTTTCCCTTATGATGTAGCAACTTCCCTTGATGTATTAATTTCTACATTAGAATTGCCCCCTAAATGGAGTGATGTATCCGATGATGAATACAATAAAGCAAAACTAATCTGGCAAGAGACATCATGTAATTCCCTTTTGGATTATATGATGGTCTATTTGAAATTAGATGTATTTCTGTTGGCTGACTTTTTTCAGCAATTCCGAGCTAAGAGTATTGCTCATAATAGGCTTGAGCCTTTGAATTTCCTAGGTATCCCCAGTCTTTCTTGGAGTTCTGCTTTGTTAAGTCTTGATAAACCGATTGAGCTTCTCACCGACATGGAAATGTATAATTTCTTTGAAGGTGGGATTAGAGGTGGGATAACGTTTGTGAATAAACATTTTGTTAGTAGTGATGAAAATACAGAGTTGTTGTATATTGACATGGATGGGCTTTATCACAAAAGCTTCCCGACGGTGGTTTTGAATGGGTGACTGATGACATTGCTTTAGAGAGATTATTAATTGAGTGCACAACGGAAGATTTAAATCAACTTGATTATGGCTATACTATAGAAGTAGATTTAAAAATACCGAAATCTATCCATGACAAACTAGATGATTTTCCGGTAGCTCCTGGTAAGATGTGCCCACCTTTTTCTAAAGTGGAGAAGTTGCTACTTACACACGATCCGAAAACACACTATGTTTTACATTGGCGACTTCTCCAAATCTTTCTTCAGTTAGGTGTTGTTGTTACCAAGGTACATAGGGCTATTAGGTATACACAAAGCACTGTCTTCAAGAAATACATAGATACCAACACACAACTACGAGCCGCATCCATAACACCGCTCGATAAAGACTATTACAAGTTGCTCAATAACAGTTTGTATGGAAAAACTGTTGAGAACTTGAAAAAACGTATTAACTTACGACTGTGCAATTCCGCACAAAAACTTATCACATATGCCTCAAAACCGGCATTTAAGAAATCTACTAGGATAGACGATGATTTGATTTCGGTTTTGCTTATGAAAGAGTCTGTATGTTTAGATAGGCCCAGCTACATCGGGCAAACTGTACTTGATCTTTCTAAACTGAGAATGTATCAGTTGCAGTATAATGAATTGCAAAAATATCGCGATGAGTTTAACTGTGAAATTAATATAGTAGCTAGTGATACAGACTCTTTCTTTTTGGAAATTAAAAATTGTAGTCTTGACATTCTCTTACCTGCCATGATTCGTGACTCCTTGCTTGACACATCTAATTATAACCCACAACATCCTTTATATAGTAGAGCACTAGATTCCGTCATTGGAAAATTCAAAGACGAGAATAAAGGATTGAGATATAAGGAGTGGGTGTTTCTTCGTCCCAAGTGTTACAGCTTATTAGGTGATAAAGAAACTCTTAAAGCAAAATCTGTCACGTTGAAAGATACTGGCTTAGATCACAATTCCTATCGTGATTGTTATTTTAACAATAAGGTTTACTCTGTGCCACAATTCCGCATTGCATCCAAAAATCATCAATTGTACAGCATAAAAAACATTAAGAAGGCGCTGACAAATAGAGATGACAAGCGGTATTGGAAATCGAAAAACAAGAGTTTGGCATATGGGCATTATCGGATAGGGGACACTTTTATATATGATGATGACGACAATTTTGACGGAGAAGATTACTGATCATTTCGGTAATAATAATAATCATTATTATAATTATTATTTTTTATTATTAATAGTTGTCAATGAAGCCAAGATTGTAAGAAACAATCAATGCAACAGACATTTGTAAAAATGACAATGTAAAATTGTAAATTTGTAATTTAAATATATTTGTTGATTACTATTTTTCTAAGTATTATTATTATTAGTATTATTATTATTATTATTATTATTAATTATTATTATTATTATTATTATTATTATTAAATTATTATTTTATTATTATTATTATTATTATTATTATTATTATTATTATTATTATTATTATTATTATTAAATTATTATTACTTACATAAAACATTTCATGCACTTGTATTGCACTTGTATTGCATGTCTTTATGTGAGTAGAAATTACTCAGTTAGTAACAATGACTCATCGATGAGTCATATTCAGAGAACAAACATCGAATCGATATATCCAATTCTGATTGGTTAGATGTTATCGATACTTTGTACATCTTTTTCAATGAGGTAATTATTATTTTTTTATGATTTAAATTTTTTTATAATGAAATTTTTTTATGATTAATTTTTATTTTTTTTTTATGAAACCAGTTTTTATGAAAACAAATTATATGATTTATGAAATAAATTTTATGAAAACAAACTTTTTTATGAAGAAATGGGTATGTTTTTATTATTATTATTATTATTATTATTATTATTATTATTATTATTATATTATTATTATTATTATTATTATTATTATTATTATTATTATTATTATTATTACTGTTATTATTATTATTATTCTGTAGCGACATACAATAAATTTTGGTTTACCAAAAAAGAAGTCTTCTAAAAATTAGAGTCGTGTGATGAGTCTTTCTTTTAAAAATAAATGATTGGTCTTTGTTCAAAAAAGTCATCGATGAGTCATACAAGGGGGGGGGAGTATGCAAAAAAAGAAACCCCCTATCTAAACTATGAGTCATCGATGAGTCTTTGTCTATATGTCTTTGTTTAAATGTACTTAAATATTTGATTAAATGTCTTTGTTTAAATATTTGTTTAAATGTATTTATTTAAATATTTGTTTAAATGTATTTATTTAAATTTTTGTTTAAATGTATTTATTTAAAATATTTGTTTAAATGTATTTATTTAAATATTTGTTTAAATGTATTTATTTAAATATTAAATATGTCTTTGTTTAAAAATGATGAGTCATACATACTTTAATAATGAGTCAGTTGGCTTTGTTCCAAAAATGATGAGTCATATGACCTTGTTACTAAAAATAGAATGACCTTGACGAGTCATCGATGCCGTCACATGACCTAGTTACTAAAAATAGAATGACCTTGATGAGTCACGATGACGTCACGTGACATTGTTACTAAAAATAGAATGACCTTGACCTAGTTACTAAAAATAGAATGACCTTGACCTAGTTACCGCGGTTGCTATGGATGAGTCATGTGACCTTGACCCAGTTGCTATGGGTGAGTCATATAACCTTGACCCAGTTACCGCTGTTGCTATGGATGAGTCATCGATGAGTCATATGTCTTGTTTTGCGCGCTGAGTCTCGGGGGGGGTAGTGCAAAAAAATGACAAAAACCGATGAGTCATGGAGCACACTTCTCTCTATT